>VNJW01008016.1:0-109710 GCA_008042615.1 Drosophila auraria | reverse complement strand
ATCCTATAGCTGCCATAGGAATGATGGCGAAATTTATGTACAAAAATTTTTAATTTCTCTGTTTTTCAACGAATTTCTATAAATTTCGAGATATAGTCGTTTTTTATAGTTCTAGAATTACGGTTTTAATTTCATTAAGATCGGACAACTATATCATATAGCTGCCATAGAAGGGATCGGTCGATTTATATGAAAATGTAAAATTCTACATGTAAAATGTAAAATTTACAAAATTTACATAATTTGACATTTTTTTTTTACATTACCAAATTGGATCGATTTTCTATGATCCAATTGCTGACTGTAAGGGTATATAAACTTCGGTTTACCGAAGTTAGCTTTCTTTCTCGTTTTAATTTTACATCGCCTTGCCCTGCCGCCGCTCTCCGGCTTTCTTGTGCTGGAGCTGAGGCAATTCATTAACAAAATGAATGATTGCCGAAGAACCTGGCTCTGGCTCCTCCTTTTCCATCCAACTGCTGTCCCGCACTGACGTGCCATGTAAATTGATGTTCTTGCTGTTATTGTTTATTGATGTATGCAGAATGGAGGCAAGTGTAAGGAACGGAGTGCAGGAGTGCGCAAACAGAACTTACTTTACTCGAGTTTTCATTTTTCATTATCCTCGATGAGCTGGAAGGCCTGAGGCAGTGGAAACAAAATCCAGGAGCACTGAAGCGCTATTGGGATGGAAGGAGTTATCCTACATTAGGGAAAGAGCCCATAATTAATTGCCCCATGGAAGATATCGATTATCGCGGGGTTGTAACCAAATATTCACGGCTTCCCATGGAGTTTCGATGATTTACGTGCTAAATGAGCCTCATTTTTGGTGTGGGATGATTTTGATATAGAGTTGAATAGAATAGAATAGCTAAACTAAAGAATAAAGAACAAAGAAATAGCTCAAAGGTTTAATTTAATTTAAAGGCTCCTGACATGCAAACTTTATTATTTATTTTTATTATTGATTTAAACCTTTTTCCTACATAGAAAAACTTTCCAAGAAAGCAACAAGACATCCGATAATGCCAGTAACCATTAAATTGAGTTGTTTAAGATCCCCTGTAATGCCTCTCGTCTTGGAAAGTTAATTTCCCCCTTTTATGGGCAAACTTTGTTTAACTTTAATACGGCAAACATATTACATAATTTGTCAGTGAGGGGTCTGAGACTCTTGACTTTCAAATACACAGCAGTCTGCCAGCGAGACAGACAGCAAACTTATGAGAACTTTATGACACCAGCTTAGCCTGACGTGGCGAAGGATATGGATATGGTATATACGCACATGTTTGACACGCATGTAAAGTCATTACTCAGTGGGAAGAAGTTTCTCCTGCTGCAAGTGCAAAGTCGTTAAAAACAAAAAATAAAAATGAAAGGAAATCAATTCATGGCTTAAGGTTAAGTGAAAAAGTTTCTCCATTAAAACTGACAAGGTGACGGAGTGCCCAGAAAGGGCAATCAACTTTAGTGCTTCGGGTTAGAAGCATACGAGGAAAAATAATAAAATAAATACCGTGTATTCCTCCAGTGGCAATTACCTTTTAAGTGGATGTTATCAGCCTTAAAGCAATTGGGTGAAAACAAAGTAATACGCTTTAAATCTGATGACAGCTCTATGCTACTGGCACATTGATGGAATTTTATTTTAGTGGGTTGCAAATTGAATCCTAGGGGCAAATATTCAACTTCGTTTGCACACTAGTAATTTAACCGACATGCAAGAAAAAGCACAAAAGAAAACTTCCCAGGCAAATATTAAGTTTATTTTTGCTTAGAATGAATAATGTAACTGACACTCAAAAGCCAGTGCTGCGAGTGGGGAAGCAGAACTGTCTCCGAATATTCTTTGGACAAACTTTGTCGCTCCACACATTCAGACTCACTCACCGCAGGACATCTGAGAAGGACTGCAACTCATAAATCACTGCGGAAAAAGCTTGAAGCTTGAAAATTCTCCTGGCACACACACATATGCACCATTCTCGGCGCTTACATGAAAGTTAATTAAATGAAAATCTCGTTTGTGGGTCAAGTCAACAGGCCCTCGGCTAGGGCTGAATAAATTTCTGGCTTGCAGATAATGTGTCTGATTTAATGCACAGTCAGATCAGCGGCGAATTGTTGAAACCATTAATGGTTAAGCGAAAAAATGTGATTTAAATGTTTAATGCCAATGGCGAAATACAAATTTCCTCCTGTTTATACAGAGAAATTGTGTTTTCACTTTTTGTAATGATTATTTATTTTCCTTTTATTTTTTGCGCTTAAATTTATAAATGCAATGCGGTTGCATTTCCGCATGTCACCGTGAACCGCAAAATATATTAAATTAATATTATTACGTTTGTTGCTACCAACAGATTAAAATTCTATGCGATTTAAAGAGTTTTCGAATCAATGGCGCTTATCGATCCGAATCATATGCAATTTGTTGCTGCTTAAAGCCGGCATAGCGTTCGATTCGTGACCAGAACTCGTATCTCTTCAGCTGCTTTTCTGCTTTCCAGCTCTCGCCACGCCAGCGGAAAATCACTGCATTCTCCTGCCAGCGGAAACCCCCAACTACAAGGGTCAGACCATCAATAACCAACTGCAGGAACTAGGTGGGCCGGAGCCCAGCCACGTATTTATCAGATTAAGATACAAACACATGATCGAGCAACATGGCAGGGGCGGCGCAATAGAGCTGCAATGGAGCAAGTTCGACCAGCTTCTAATTTTGTGGTTACGGCTTTGCAGTGTAAAAAAAAATATTAGCTGTTTTGATGGTTGTTTTCGGATGGGATTTCATCTAAAAGTGGAAATATTGGAAGATAAAGAGAAGCTTTTATCTAAGCTTCTAGCGATTTAACATTTTCTTAAAGGGTGTCTGAACGAATGGTTTATTTTTTTGTTTTGTTTTTTACTTAAAACGTCAATATATGTATATATATACACATATAAATTATTATTTATATTTCTACTGTATCTGTATTTTTTAATTATATTTTTTGTATAAATTGAACAGAATTTTAAAAATATGACTTATTTCTTTACGCTTACGAAACTTTTCGAATTCAAATAAGTGTCCTATTTTTCACCAATATCTCTAATTGTCTTAGAAAAATGTTTAGTAACAGAATTTTTGCCAATGTATAACGCCTGGTCGTCTGCTTGTTGTTTACGTGAACGGATCCAGACTAAATGCGACTGCGGCTTGAGGCACTCTTCGAAGCCTGCGGCTGCCTAATGAACGGCGACATTAAATAAAATGTCGGTCAATTGTCGTTGCGGCGATATCAGCGCCAGACAAGATGGGTGCCAGGTCCTGTCGCTCCGGCTCCCTTCCCGGCCTTCCAGGAAAGTCAGCAGGATGCAGGATAGTTAGGCAGCCAGAAGTGGGCGAACGCAGGAGGAGTGCGGAAAGTGGCCGCAGATCCCCGGCAATGTGTGCGGTAATTGATTTTCCGAATAACGGCAGTTCCGAGGCAGTTTTTATCCGGCCGGCCCAAAACTTTGGGCCAAAAACTTTGCCGGCTTGATGCACTTGTTAATATTTAAGCGCTGCCAGAGTCTTGTTGCTGGCAGGAGGCAGCAGCACGAAGAGCAACAAGCTAAAAGTACCCGCCAGAAATTGAAAACTCGGAGGGCACCAAAGTCCGATGCCTGAATGCTCTCGCAGATTAAAATTTGGCCAGAATTTTCCAGGTCCTGAAAGAGTAATCAATTTGCGGCATAACTTATCGAATGCTGTTAGACATTGCTTGACTGGCTCCCAACAACTTGCTCTTTGGAAAATGGCCAAAATAAGCGGGGAAAGTAAACACAGGTCACGACAGCAAGCAAGCCCGATCGAACAGGGAAATAATAAATGTTAAGCCTTCATTCCCCCTTCTGGAGCCCCGAGATTTTAATAATTTGTAAACTGTCTGCAGCTGGCTGCTGTTGCAAGATCGAAACTTTGCGATTGGCAGTTGATAGAGTTTCCTCTAGCTACTCGTAACATACACATGTATGTACGGTCTTAACTTTATTCAGTTCACTACAAATATTTCTTAATATTAACTGGATAAATTCTTGTTTGTTAACTTTTTGCATATATGTAAATATGAATGTATTTTAAACTCTTTTCTGTTTCAAGTGCATTCCAAGGACTTTTTCTGTTATGTGTGTCTGCCCCTTCTTTTTCCCTCTTTATCAAAACCTAAGCTAAAATATGCTAGAACTTGCAGGCCGGTAACAGGGATACTCTTCCACACCATCCATTATATGTCAGTTCATATATATCAAATATGAATAGAACAAAGTGACTTTAGTCAATTTTAATCTCTAAGTTTGCCTCATTATTTTTTAACTTTTAATAAATTAACTTAACACTTTATTTGAAGATTGTGCTGCTGCTGGTGTGCCTGGTTTCTATTGAACAACACAATGTTGACAACGCTTTTCCACACTACTAGATTGATATATTGATGATTTTTCATAATTGTAAAAGGTTTGGACTCCTTGCAAGATGGATTATATGTTTCCCCTAAGTTCAAGGGACTATTTCTGTTTCTAAATGAAGTGTATAAGCTTTTTGCCCCGATATAATAGAGAAATTTCTGATCTACAAATTTTTGGATGGCTGGCATCTTAGGGCGGGAAGAGGTTTTCAGTGGTTTTCTGAGGATAATCTGAATTAATGTTTATTAAGTGTATTATTATTGCGGAACAATAAGGTAAAAGTCAAGAATTCAATGAAGAACCAGAGTCCACACTTTAAATTTATACATTTAGAATGGAGTAAATAGGCACCTCTCATTAGGTGTTGCGGTGCACTGAAGGAGCTTGTCATCAAAGACCGTTCCCTCGTCACAATCCACCGAATATGGAATAGGATAATCACAAACGACATAGCGACTGCAATCGTTTGGATAGGCGAGCAGAGTTCCCAAAGGTTGACCGCAGCAAATGTTTGGGGTGTATGGATCGAGAGTTATTGGTGGCGCTGCTGTTGTTGAAACCGTTGTTGATTCGGTGGTTGTCTTCGGAGTTGTTGAAACTGTTGTTGATTCGGTGGTAGTCTTCGGAGTTGTTGAAACAGTTGTTGAAACCGTTGTTGATTCGGTGGTTGTCTTCGGAGTTGTTGAAACTGTTGTGGATTCGGTGGTAGTCTTCGGAGTTGTTGAAACAGTTGTTGATTCGGTGGTAGTCTTCGGAGTAGTTGAAACTGTTGTTGAAACCGTCGTTGATTCGGTGGTTGTCTTCGGAGTTGTTGAAACTGTTGTTGATTCGGTGGTAGTCTTCGGAGTTGTTGAAGCCGTTGTTGATTCGGTGGTAGTCTTCGGAGTTGTTATAACTGTTGTTGATTCGGTTGTTGAAACAGTAGTAGAAGGTGTTGTAGATCCTGTAGTCGTAGGTTCTTCAGGAGTTGTTATCTTCGGGCTACAGCCGGCATGCTTGGGATCCATGCAAGTCAGTTCCGTGGGACTGAACTCTAAGCCTGTTGGACAGTCATATCCCACAGGTATAGGATATTGACACATTATATACTTGCTACAATTTCTGGGATAGGGCACCAAGGAGTCGTCCGTCTTGCCATCACAAACTCCATCGCCAGGTTTTGTAGTAGTTCCCGGTACTGTTGAAGAAGATTCGGGCTCGGAGGTGGTAGATAGTGTGGAGGATTCCGTTGGGACATGAGTGGAAGACACGGTAGATAATTCGGTGGTTGACAACGTGCTGTTTTCTGTTGGGTTTTCGGTGGAAGACACTGTAGATGGTTCAGTGGTTGAAAGTGTGGTGGAGTCTGTAGGTGTTACTGTGGATGATTGAGCTGTTGATTCCGTGGTTAATTCTGTTGATGATGAAGTTGACGAATCTGTTGTTGACGTAGTAGGATAATCTGATGTTGATTCTGCCGAAGTAGACGTTGAATCCCCTTCACTTGGTGTCGTGGTCGCTTCTGATGGCTTGGCGGTGGTGCTAATAGAACAATTGGCCAGCGATGCATCCACACACTTTTCCAAAACCACACTAAACTCATCTCCATCGTTGCAATCAAAGGCTTCTGCGATTGGTGTTTTGCACTTGATATACTTCGAGCAATCGTTGGGATAAGGCACCAATACACCATCGCCTACATCGTCACAGGGTCCCTTCTGTGGGGGCGGTCTCGTCGCCGGTGAGCTAGTGGTCGGCTCTTCGGTGGTAGAAGTGGTCGATGTGTAATCCCAGCGACAAGCATCGGATGGAACATCGGCTCCACACTTTCCGCTAATGGGATCGTAATATTCCCCGCAATTACAGACGTCCATCATGTAAATGTAATTGTCTACGCAGCGGATAAACCACTGACAGTTATCCGGATATGGGAACGTACTCCGGGTGCTGTTCGTGCACATCGTGGGCTCTGGGGGTGGTCTCGTAAAGCCGGGCTCTGCAGTAGTAGAGCTCTGATCTCCTTCACAATCGCTCTCCTCATAGCTCCCAATGCACTTCTGAAGCTTCGAACTAAAGAAGGTCTCGTCGGGGCAATAGAAGGCTATGGGTATCGGAGAAACGCACACGATATACTTGTTACAGTTCTTGGGGTAAGCTATGTTCTCGTTCTCATTTCGACCCGCACAAACTCCCGTGGAAGGAGCCTCAGTGGTGATCGGTATCTTTTGGGTGGTGGAGGTTTCCGCAGTTGTTGGTTTCGGGGTAGTAATCCTTTCGGTTGTTGTTGAAGCCACTGTGGTTGTGGAAGTCGTGGCTTCTACGCCCTTGCAGGCATCTGGTGAGACATTGGGTCCACATTCCCCAGTGCTTGGATCGAAGTAGCTGCCATATATACAGGTTGCCAGTAACCAATCTCCTCCGTTGCCCATACATAGGATATATTTCCTGCAGTCCTCGGGATAGGCAAACGAAGTCCCCAGGGCCTGACCTTCACAGAGTTCAGTGGGTCCCAAAGTCGTGGCTTTTGTGGTGCTTGTGGTAGGAGCTGGAGTAGTTTGCTCAGTGGTCGTGGTTGGCTTAGTGGTTGGAGCCGGAGTGGTGGTACGGTCACCCAGACATGTAAAGTCGCCTGGCTCATCGCACACAAGCCAAATGGGATTGAAGAGCAGCGCGGGAGGACAGTGACCCATTTGCACTTGATTATCTTTACAGATCAAGTACTGCGAACAATTTCCCGCATACGCGATAATGGTGCCATCAGGTAGGCCCTTGCAATCATTCGGATTGACATCAGCAGGAAGTCCAGGCGTGGTAGTCGTGATGTCTCCTATCGTTGTGGCAGTTGAGGATTCGGTGCTATCATTTCCGTCCGATGTTGTCGTACGTATTGTGGAGGGAGTTGTGGGAGTAGTTGGTTTTTCTGTTACTCCTGGGGTTGTGGGATATGGCGAGGGATCACACACCACCGAATGGGGAGTATCGCAGATGTGGAGCCAGTTGTTGAAGAGCTTGTCCGGCTGGCAGTAGTCCAGATCGGTGCAACCATTGCGGCAGGCCAAGTACCCACTGCAATTGTAGGGATACTCATAGAAGCCATTAGCCAACGGCTCACAGTAATCCTCTGGAATGTTCTCTGGAGCTGGACCGCATTTCACATCCTCCTCGGTGGTGGAAGTGGGGGCCAACTCGGTGGTTGATGTGGGCGTCCTCTCGGTGGTCGAACTAGGTAAGGGCAACTCTTCGCAATCCGAAACATCGGGAGTATCGCAGATTTTCAGCATGTCATTGAAGACCTTATCGGGTTCACAGAAGTGTAGCACTGGCCAGCCATGAGTACAGTTTATATAGGCCTGACAATCGTAGGGATACCGATAGAGGAAACCATCCTTATTATTGTGGCACTTATCCTCTGAAATTCCAGGCGGTAATGGTGGCGGATCCCAGCTAGAAGTTGGCCAGTTGGCTGTCGGAGTAGTTAAAGTCTCTTCAGTCGTAGACGTGTGTTCGGTAATATTTGGGCTGAATTTTGTCGTTATTTCCGTTGGCTCTGGAGTGATTCGTGTAGTGCCATCCGTGGGTTCAGGGGTCTCAATCGAATAGTAAATGCAATCCACGGCTTGAGGGTAATTGCACAGCTGCGTATTGTTGTCCCACCATAGATTTGCCGGACACAACTTCACCGTGGGATACAGACAATCGCAAACCAGGAACAGACTGCAGTTATCCGGATAGGGAACCAAACATCCGAACTCCTTGCCTTCGCACATCACTTGGTTCTCGTATCGCTGCTCATTGTTGCAGGTTTCGTGGGCCAAAACATTCAGTTGCGCGCTCCAGAATATGGCAACGATCACCAGAAGCCATGGCAAAAGGTTAGAAGTGTTAACTGAAAAATATGAGAACCCTCCAAAGATTAGAATTAATTACACTTTAAGTAGATTAGATCGCTTCTAAAGATACCTAATCAGCTTTAATTATTTGAAGCATTCAAGAGATAAGTAAAACTAGCAACATCTATCAATTCCTCGAATCAATGCAATTTGAGAAACTAAAAATTAGTTCATATTACAGCTTTATTATCTCAGTTATTTAGTTTTGCTTTTTTTTTTTTTGTTTTCGTTGCTTCAATTTATTATAATTAATTACATTTGAATTTTCTGTACATTCTTTAATCTTTACCTTTCATACCAATTTCCCTTTCCAATATTTGAGTTAATTATTTAAAGAAGTCTGTCTTCCTCCGTTGTGATTTTCGCACTGACTTCCCAACTGGGCCAACAGACTGTTTTATAGGCAGAGGTATTCCCCTGATATGGAGTTGATAGCTTATATTAATGGCAGTTTGATTAGATTTAATTAGAAACTCTTTGAAATTCATGGGAATTCAGTTTTGTTGTCTTATTTTTAAAAAGAACAAAAGTCGCCCAAAATGGTAACTTTTTGTTATCTTCTAGTTATGAATGATACAGTTTTTTGAGTACCAAATCAACATGCGCCATTCCTGGCGTTGATGAATCGAGAGTTGTGGTTATATTTATATAGATAATACGTTTCCGTATTTAAAGTCTTATCTTTACGTCACAATATAGTGTGTCGTATCACCAAATAATTGGCACCAAATTCAATATTGTAAATATCAAGGTGAAACAAAAATTTGATAACTAATTAAACTAATGAAAATATAAAAATAAAATGTTAAATTGCATTAAATTGAAAATTTGAATTTAAATTTTTATACTAGGAAGTTAGAAAGTATTATAACTATGTGGCAACAGAAATTGTATGAATGTATGTGCGTCTCTTTATCTGTCCTTCTATCCATCTGTCATTTTGTAAAAGACTAAAAATCTCAGGGACTATAAAAGCTAGAGTTACCCAATTTGGTGACCATATTCTTATTGATTTCATCATATGTCTCATTTCAAGTGGCCAAGCCCGTCACCGCAACAAATCATGGAAACATATACGGGGGCCGCAACAGCTACTTTTTTCTTGTCTCTTTCGCTAAAGCGGTTTTTGGTCCTTACTTATTTCATTTCGTTATAAAGGCCAAAATGGCTACTTCCAGGGTCGACCTTTCATGTTTTCCCTTTAAAAACAATAAAAATGTACCAATTATATAGCATTACAATCTCTTTGACTAAGAGAAACAATTTTATGCCAACGTTTGGAAGAGATTTTTTTCTCCGGTTTAAAAGCGACCATGCAAAAGAGAGCCTGCAAAAATAAAGCATAATACAAAAAATTGTTTGAAAAGCAAAAACTATAAAAATCATTATAAAGTTACATAAAAGAGAGATCCGGCTTATTTTATCTCACATTTTGGAGCAGTACGTAAAAGAAAATCGGTCTAGGAACTGTCAATTGAAAATCGAAACCTGCATAAGCAATTTTTTTAGATGGAGAAACTTATGCTTTTGATTTAACAACAAACAATATATTATGTTAATGTATAATGAAATAAGTACTTATTTAAAACGCATATAAATGCTTAAATTGTACTTAAAATTCGACTAATTTTTATTTTCTACAACAACGTGTTGGCTTAATGCATAAGCCAGAGCCACGTCGAAGTTTAAATCAATATTTGGCAGGAATTTAAAACGGAAGCGGCTTTAAAGGCAAATCGGCATCGAACGCAAAAAAATATTGACAGCACCAGACAAACCCGCAAAGTTAGTCAGTCAAGCAGACGGCCCAAATAATTCAAAGCGACGCGCGCATTAAATATTAACACTTTAATCTACCCGATGGCGGTCTGTGTGTGTGCGGTTGTGTGTGTGTGTTTCTGGCCGGGTAGAGGTCATAAAGATAGCAAACTTATACAATATCCTCTCGGGCCGAAACACACTCACGGACTTGTGTGCGCTGCATGCTAAACAGTTTTAAGGAAACCGGCAAAGCAGCCAACAGCAAGCGGGGCAATTGAAAAATAAAACAAACCGAAAGGACATAAAACCCGGGGGAGAGTCCGGATAGAAAGACGTGAAGAGACCTATTCCCATCCAGCACGCGAGCGGGCTGTCCGTGGAACATAAATTGCCAAAGGAACATTGTGGAACACGCCCATTGGCGAAATAATTATACGCCTTCAGATGGAGAGCACAAATTAAATCAACAAGCCGCCCCGACGTGGCTTAGCCAAAAACGCCCACCGCAGCGAGCAAACATCCCAAATATGAAGCATTAATATTCACGCCCATGTTAAAAGCACATAAATAGGCGTGGCATGCCAGCAGCACTTCCGCTTTTAGGCCAGTTCCCGCCATTTGTGTGCCTTCCGTTATGTTATGTTGCATATAATTTTCCCAGCGAAGCCCATTAACTCGGCCAACGGCCAATAGACAATTGGTAGAAGGGAAATTGGCTGCGCCTTAGCTGCTGGAAAATTCGACGAACCATTTTCCACAATTAAAGCTAAAAGCATTCGCTCTGTAATCACAGAAGGCAATAAAATATTTATCACTGCCAAATGTCCATCATTTTGCTATAAAATAAAATCAATTTGTTGTGTTGTTGTTGTGTTTTGTTAATAGCAAATTGCAGACTCTATAAAGTTATATTTCTTCTTGTTATAAAATATGTATGCATGTCTTAACCTCCGCAATGTTAGAGTTTCTGGAAGCGTAAATAGCAAACACTGTTAAACTTTAAGCAATTAATTATAAGTTCAATACATACCACAAAACTTAATACCATACAAACTAAAATACAATTTTATTCATTTAATTGATTTTAAAATATATGATGTTAAACAAGAATCACTGTTCAGTATAAAAAAGCAGAATTGTTAACTTCGCTGCCTCTGGGATCCATTCACATGTTCGAAACATTAAAGAGCCAAATTGTGTGCCATATAATATTAACCATCAACTTTAAGAAAGTTAGAGAGTCCTTAGTCAACCTTGGGATTCTGTAGAATTTTCCTTAAGGCCACAGCACTCGCCTGGTAGCTAATTGAAAACATTAAATTCTCACTTTTGACTCTCCGTTGCTTACTCAACCTCAAGTCAGGGCCATTGAATTGTGATTTTTATTGTTATTTTTCAGCTTAACCCTCCTAACTTTGCAGCCCCAAGGTGTTTTGTCTCTGCCGGTAAAAAGTTGCCCAAAATACCAAAAAATAAACAAAGAAACACAGAATCGAGCAGGGCACTTGTTTGTGTTGTTTGCCGGTTATCTGGTTTATTGGAATGGGCAGTGGTTGTTGCTGCGGTTTGGGCTGTTACTGGCTTGTTATGAACAAGCTTAACTTGCTGTGTTTATCTATGTTGAACTGACCCAGAAACACATAAATTTTCGTCCAGGGAGAAAAGTTGTTAAATGAAATTTAAGTCATTTTCAACTTGTATTTACATAATTTTTTCTGAAGCGAGCTAGAAGGATACGAGAAAAATAGGGTTAAAGAAATTATAAATATCAGATTGTTGAAGGTTTAAAAATAAATATTACAGAAAATTTACAATCCAAGAGCTTTTTCTGTTCGTAAATTGTAAATGCTTTTTTCAAGGACTTTATAACTACTTATAAAAGCAATAGACTTAAGTAATTTGCATCAAAACGAGCAAAAATGTATTAATTAACAATTAACAATGGGTAATTAAAAAAAAATAATAAACTTAAACTTAATTTATCCCGGAAACGACTTAAATATTTCCCCTTGACGGTGACGAGACTGTTAAGTGTTTTGGGTTCCCTTTCCCACCTGATGTGCCCCGACTAATCTGCGGTGAAGTAAAGCAATTTGACTGAGCTTGATTCTGTTTGCTCAGCCCCAAATGAGGTACACAAACGCCGGCTGCCGTGTCAGCTAAACGGATTTTCGTTGCCTGCTTCGGCATCGCATTACAGAGCAGCCCAACACATAAATTTCCCCCCAAAAACTTCGGCTTCCTTTCTTAGCTTTGTTGTCATCCTCACATATGGCGGGATATCTGGTGGTGGCTTGGGATTTATCCAAACAAATACGAAACGGATGTGTGAGTTATGCGTGGGAAGCAAATCATTTCCCACCCGACGATTGAGTAAAATTGTTTGCCTATAATGTCAAACTTCTGATCAAATTTAGGCTATCAAGACATTGACAGCAAACGCAACGCTAAGATAACACTGAAATTTTTGTTGCTTTAATGGGGGATTAAGATAAAGCCCCTGAGCTTTGTAGCCATTCTCACATATTTATGGGAAGACTACTTATCTCCTAACTGTTTCAATTAGCTCTAAGCTTTGTCTTGCGTCTTACATGGCAGATTTCTTGAGCAGATATTAAGTATACGCACGGCTGGCATCTTAATGTTTGCTTATTTTCTGGTAGGAAACTAGTTCAAAAATTTCGATTTTCGTGTACATAAGGTATTCAGTTATCAATCGAAAATAACAAAATAATGTAGTCCCTAAATAAACATCCCTTAAGCTGACATCAAGTATTCGCCCATCTCGTCACCACTTAAGTGGGACAACCTTTTGCACTTCGTTCCGTTGGCCGTGGCCAGGAAACTTTATAATTTCATCAAATTCACAACCAAAATTGCGTGCATAATTTTATTATTTTGAAAGCACTTCGGGGAAGTTTATCTAAACATGTAGAAATCAGCACCAACCAACCACCCCTTCCTCTGCGAGCCAAACATTTTGAGGCTTTGGCCAAAAAGTTGTTTGAAACAGCAATTAAAATAAATTACATTTTGCGATTTTAATTGCGTCTAATTGCAGGTAAAAGCTGGCAAATAAGTTCAAGCGCCAAACTTAAGGGTGGAGTGGAGGCGTCCATGGGCGAGGGGGCGTGGCTGAATTAATTTTCCCAGTTGTCAGTTGTTATGAGCTGAAACGACAGAGCAACAACCAACTTTTCTCGATGGCACTCACAAATGGACACTGCAACAATATTTGGAGAAGGACAGAGACGACAGGACAGACCAAGAGCAACACACAGTTATAAAATGGCAATCTAAAACGAATGACAATCAGCGTCCACGCTGCGTGTACGTAATTGTCGACATCAAACTTTTTATGAGTGACAATTTTGAAATGGTTTTTGGATGAATTCGGAATAAGGGGTGGGACCTACAGGGTGGCATCCTTCCACAGACTCGAAAGTTCGTAACAATGTGCATAAATGTTAATGAGAAGTGGGGCCGGTATGAACGCAATTGTAGAGCAGTTGGTATAGAGATTTGGTGGAAAATTATGGATAGTTTTTAGGTCGAACTAATGGCAGAAAAACCAATATTGTAAAAAATAAGAAAAATAAAAGCCACAAAAGAAGTTACACACATAAAAAATACACCAAACTAATTAAATTTTCAGTAAAGGAAGGTCCGCATAACAAGTGATAGTCCATAAGATTGCTTCCAAGCTTCACTTTATTCACAAGCTTAAAGTAAAAAGTAAGGCAGGCACCGAAGTTGAACTTATTTAATTAACCAAATAGAATTTTTCAAAACTTATTAAAAGGTTAAAAAAATTCGTCAGACAAGTTAATAGTTAGCTTAATGCTTTCAATTATGCACAAGCCAAACATATGCTAGTCAAAGGATATTCATGGCACTTTAATGTGCCTACGATTGAGCCGCTGGCATGTGTGCTAACCAAAACCGGAGATTATGTCAAGCGATCTTGGCCATAAGTCACCTAAAAGTGTCCCACTTATGCACATCCTGCCCGGCTGTCGTCATTAGTTTACTTTGTCTGACACTCGAGTGTCAGCAGAGCTGACAAAATGCTCTTCAGGTGGCTGCCTCTTCCATGTGCAAAGTGCCAGAAAGATTGAAGCAGCAGCCGGGCCTGTCTGCGAGCTCAAGTGGAAGGCAATTTTATTTAAAGAGTTTAAAAACAGACCGTTTCCATGGAAAACTAGGTGAATCAGAGGCAGGGAAACGCCTACACCGAGTCAAAAGGTAACAAAATCAATTACGACTTAAGGCATCATCTACAAAAATACTTGAATTAAAAGGGGAATCTTTCCTACAAAATCGATTTTATCAAATTTTATTAATTTTATTAACATTTTTCCAGGACTTTATACACTTAAAATATATTAATATTAAGAATTTGTTTCATTTACATTTTTATTTTTATTAATAATAGTAAATTAAAAATTTTCTTAAGTAACTAACTTATATAATAATTATAATATTAAAAATAGGTGTAGAAAAAACCATCTTAGAACATTATTTAAACAGTTTTTATATGTTATTTTAATGTGCTTAATTTAAGCAATTCGCAATTGCTTAATTTCTCTTATTTTGTTCTCTGAAGCAATGAATTCACAATTTTTCTAGAACTCTCCTTCAGGCAGATAGCGAGTTGCAACTGGCAAGCACCTGACCTAACCATTGAAGTTCAATTACATTTCTGAGAAATTTCCAAACATTTATATGCTTCGCTTGAAGCAATGTGGATGACCATAAAATTCATAAAACTCTTATAAAATGGCAAGGCTTTTTGCACAAAATAAAATAACTTATACTCTGCGTCACGTTCAGCTCTGATGGGGTTTTCGTTCTTCTTTAGTTTAGTGCACAGCCCGGGGCCGTTGAAAATCTTAATT
This sequence comes from Drosophila auraria, assembly GCA_008042615.1. Taxonomy (NCBI): domain Eukaryota; kingdom Metazoa; phylum Arthropoda; class Insecta; order Diptera; family Drosophilidae; genus Drosophila; species Drosophila auraria. The sequence continues at coordinate 94,748 of VNJW01008016.1, read as the reverse complement.
TAAATTGTCTAGTTTCTTTTTGATTTAAAACAGCAAGCATACGCAGCATTATATAAAGCAAGCAAAGATTAAAAACTGTAAAAACAATTACCGAAAAGTAGGTAGCAAAAACGAGCGAAGCAAGCTGAGCTTTCTCGGTGAAGTCGCTACTTTAACCCATCCAACCCGCTATTAGCCTCGGGGCTGCTTAGCTCATCGTGTTTTCCAGAGCCATGAACAAGCTACTCGAGGAAAAACTCCCTGGAAAACATGGGGAAATGCAGAAAAATGCAGTGGCAAAAAACACACTTAAATCTACATCATTTCCAGTCCACAGCCCCCGTAGCTTTTGGCCCTTTGAAATTGGTTCAGCCAGGTGAAAGTTTCTGTCCCGCTTTTTCCCCCATATTTATTGGTTTAAGGTAGCAGCTGCCGCTTTCTAGCGGCATGTGCCGGCAAACAATGGCGAAACTAAAGCTATAATTGTTTCGAATTGAAATCTTATTTCATAGACTGCCGGGCGAAGGGAAAAAATCGTGTCAAGTGCAGCGGTAGTTGAAGGAGCAGCCCGGCAAACTAAAGAGGGCCCAGACCACGGCTTTGTGAGCAGTCAAGAGTTAAAAGGACATCGCCGGGATAACAACATTTGCATGCAAATGGTGAGCGGAGCGAAAGGGAAGTTACTTTGCCAATGTCAAACGGCGAACTCGGAACGTGCCCATGGCTTTGGCAAATGAACTTGTTTGGTAGCTAATGAGATAAGCATGCAAATGCCAGCAGCAGCAGCAGCAGCACAGAAGCGGATAAGAAAAATAGAAGCCCAGGCAGACGTTGAATTAAGTCGAGTCCTGTCGGTGGCAGAAACAGGACGACTCAATTAACTGACATTTCCGTGGGTGACGCAAAAAAAGGGTGAACTTTGGAAAAAATGAGTTCATTCTCAGCTTAATAAAATGGTTAAGATATAATCTCGAATGCAGTTGAATAGAAAGAGGAAACTGAAAGGATATAGCCAACAGAACGACGAAGAGAAAGAAATTGTGAGCCAACGGAAAAACAAAATATTTATTAGATAGAAAGTGTTTTCAGAAAAGTTTTGCTTTTGTACTTATCTTATTATTTTACTTGCTTTGAATATTTTAATATTTTTGCGTAAACCGTGAAACTATTTCTTCAAGAACTTTTTTTACCAAATGATAATATTAAAGGGGCAAGTTTTATGCCAGCATCGCTTTCGCATGCTTCTGGCCCATAATCATAACTTAAATCACCGCACACATATTCGTTGACATTTCATAGATATCATTATAAACCAAAATAGTGTTTCGCTAATGCATTGGTCGCCGCAAAACCACTCCGCCGAAAATTGTCAACAAGTTTTATGGCCTACTCAAGTCTAATTGCTCCAAGCACGCACGGCTCAGCATTTCGTTCAGTGTCTTTAACTCGTGAATTTAGTGGAAATCCCTGGGAAAGCAGGCAAGATGGTGTTTCTCTCCGTTGAGTAACACACTTTTCCCGAGCATTGTATCACAAAGTGGCTGGCACACATTGCGTATGCGTAATCTAGCAGCTCCTTTTTGTGTCCCCTCCCGTGGCATACATAAACATGTAAACACATTTTGCTATATTTTTTTCTACCCTCATAGGTTTCGTTGCTACTTTTTATGACAAGCAAATACATGCAAATCTAGAATTTTACAAACGATAAACGCCTTGAGGCAAGCTGCTGCTCCCGGAGTCTCCTGCCATACATTTGATGCCGTTTTATGGCTCGTGTGTGCGAGGATGTGTGAGGGACAAATCCTGCTAATGCCCCAATGCGTATGCGTACGCATTCGATGCTCATTTTTCTTCCTGCCGTTAAGTCCTGCACAAATCAAACGGGAGCCGGCGGCTGGCAAAACCTTTCTTTCTGCTCAATATAAAAAAAATATATGCAAAAGAGTATTGTAACCTTCTGCTGTCCATTATCCAAATAGAAAACACAAAAAACAATACATGCGGGAACTTGTAAGGAGTCCCAAAAACAAAACCCAATCTGGACTCATGTCAATTCCAATTACAAGCCGGCAGGGAAGCCCTTCGCTCAGTGCACAGCGAACTTATCTAAGCTTAACCACAGGACATGTTTCACCTCCTCCGCACCTCGGAGATGAATCTATGCACATTATATTTACTACAGCATTGAGCGACAAATAAAAAGAAAGACGGAGAACATCTGTTGTCCTTCAAGGAGCGGAGTACAAGTTTTTTGCGACAGCTGCGGCTGAGATAATAGGGATATTTTCAGATATTTTTGAAGAGTTTATATTGAAATATATTCATTTTACTATAAACTGTATATATAGTTCAGTTAAATACACCGATTTACTCGTAAATTCATAAAAAAAAACTTTTATAAATTAAGCACTATTTGATTGAGCACAGCTGTATCTGCTGTTGGGTAAGAAATGTGCTCCCCAGGGGCAAGATACTGGGAACCAAGCAACAGCTGCATTTGAAATGAAAAGCATTTGTTTCTGACACAACTCGTCTTCGCCTTTGGATGCTGGGTTAGTTTCGTCCTGGCAAGGGCTTGGTCCATTGAGAGAGCTCGCCTGAATGCGCTCACTCATTATGTTGATTATCCCAGGCGGCCAGGCCAGATCTCAAGGATTTCCGCAGAAATATGAATTGAAATAAATGCGCTTACGAGCTTGCTTTCAGTCCGTTCAAAAGATTTCATTAGAAATGTAATAAATTCTCTGGAAGAAAAACAGAAACCTCGTGAAAAATAGACAAAGAGGAAAGGAAGAAACCGCACCATTAACCCTTCTTTGCGGTGGCTTAACACACACGGAGACACACTGAGAATGACAAAAGACCTATATGAAATGTTGTACAATTTTTTTGCTGGTGACCTTACAGTCCAGTGGGATTTATGGCCTCTCCCCTTTCGGGTCATCTAATGCCATTTTATATGGCCAGCACATATCCTTCTGCTCGCCGCGTCCCCCATTTCCCCCCCTGCATTTCTGTGGCAATTGATGAGCCACAAAGCCAACAAGCATGAAATGAAGTCCAACTCCACGGCCACGTCCCACTTCCCACTCCCCAACGGAGGTCTTCATTACCATTCCCCAATTCATTTTGCGGTTAATGTGATAAATCAATTTTATGCGAAAATCACAGAGCATAAATTTATTTAACTAGCCCATAAGTCATGGCCCTAGTTTGGCCAAAGGTCTGCATTTGTCTGCCCGCCTTTTCCTTGGGTTTATCAATTAATTTAGGAGCTTATAGCCAGATGGACTTAGCTGGGAACGAGATCGGATTAGATTGGAGCAATTAAATTAAGTTGTGGTTTAATGCTAATAGAAAACCTGGAAATGGCTTTAATCGTTTTATTTCACTAAAATATTTGTATAGAAATAAGAGCCTATATTATTTTACATACACCTTTATATACACATTAAAATTAATAATATTGACTTCTTTCTTAAAATTAGAATATATTCAATTCGTTTTCCTTTGCTTACTTATTCCCTAACACTTGACTTTTTTATTAGAATTTATAAACATTATAAATATATGACTTTTTGGAGTTACCTTTTTTCCATTCAAATTAAAAATAAGGGTAATAAAAGGATGGATAGGGTGGAATACGGGTCGTATGCTTAATGAGCATTTAAAATTCATTTAGACTTTTCACCTTTTATCTTTGTGTGCACAATGAATAAAATTAAAATAATCCGCGGCCAGTCGGTGTCGACGGGTCTTGATAAAATTTTTTCCGCCGTCTCTGCTATCTCCTTTCTTCCCCCCTGTTTTCCCCCAAGTGTACGCGCCTTAATTTGAATAACTGAATTGTTAAGTGGACTTTCTGAATGATGGACTTGAATAGATAAGACGACGCAGGCAGCTTCCGACCTTTTAATTAAATTTAATTGCAAATGCCAAGCCAAAGTCGCCGAAGTTGACGTTTGATGAAGTCCTTAAAACCCCCAATTGACAGACACTAAAGGTTGGCCTGGGTTCTGGCCAATTGGTCGTGTATTCGATAACTTGAACCGCAGTTAAGTAGCCTTCCAAAAAGAGGCAGCACTTTCTTCTAATGCATTAATTTATCATGCTCACTTGCTTCCAGAAGGAACTGGAAAATCCAGGTGCCAAAGACAAAAACAAGCGGTTACGTAACCAAGGCCAGAAAGAAGCTTTTGCATTTCAATGAAAGCGTGTGTAAAATATTACTTGATACTTGGGACTCCGACTCCCATATGCGAGGCCGTCAGACAGACAGACAGGCTCCAGTGCCCAAGTACGCAGTACCCACATTTGTGTCGCACTCAAGTCACGTTTGCCAACTGGCAAAAGCTTCAACAAATGTTAAGCCCAGGATTTATTGAGCTACTTAAGTTGCTGTTGATGATGTTCTCTGCCCTTCCCAGCTACTCAGAAGCACCCACGCCCCCACATGCTGTAGAAAAAGGTTAACAGTCAGGATCCGTCTGCAGATGTTTATATATATGCTCTGGCATTGAACACCCACATACTGGCGGGACATAAAAGATTCATATTTCCATTGAAAAGTATATCTGGAAATTCCCGTAAACATCAAGAATCACAGGCAGCAGCAGCAAGTTGTCTAAGTCCTGTTTAATGAGTTTGCAGCAACTTTAAGGCACTTTTTCCAACATTATGTTGCTTTCTACGAGAGTAACAAGTATATGAAAGGTACACATTGAAAAATTTTGTAAATTAAAAATTAACTATTATTCTTCAACTCACTTAGGAATTTCCCATCGATTTTATTTCTTGTAATCCAACTTTAATTTCTAATAATGTCAACTAACATTTACTTTAAAGCGCTAATCCTATTTTTATAAATTTTCAAGCGTGTACGAAATGCACAATTTCTACCTTCGTCGCATAAATGTTTATATGACTGCAAAACGTTTCGGCCATAAATAACGCCTTCGAGCTGCGCTAGCACATAAAAGTGTATAAAACGAACATCAAGAAGCTGCGTGCCAAACATTTTCAAATGAGCTCCTGGTAATTTTTCAGCCAATGCAGGTTTGGCAGACAGCTCCAGCTAATGGCCAGTTTTGGGGGCTTCTGTCTAATGTGTTTCATATGCAAATCCCACAAAAATATTGCTTATCGGTGGCTGTCTGTTCTATAAAGGAGGAAAGGGAACTTCTGCCACGCCACACGGCGTATGAGCAATGTGCCGTATGTGCTCACAGATTGTTTCATCTTTTCTCCTGATTGTGTTTTTTTTTCGATTACTTTTAAAAGATTTTTACAATTCAATTGCATGGTTGCAAACTGTCCAGAAATATGTTGCATGTTGGAGGAGAAATGTGCATACATTTTTCAAGTTGCCTGCGGCAAATTTGAATTGTCAAAATTGTAATGAGCTTTTTCGGTATCTCCCCAGCTCTTTCGGTGTAGTGGCCATTTTCATCCCAGTTTCGCTGACATAAACTGCATTGAAATGTCATAAAAATTGAAACACGTTTCTCGTTCTGTTGCCCGCTTCTTGTCGCTGTTTCCTGAAGCATTTCCTGAACCCCAACCTGGACTAACTTTGAGGAGTTCAGGTGGAGATAATGCTGGTCTGCCGGCTTTTGGCCTTCTGCTTTGCATACAAATAACGGCCAGACCATGGTATATCCATCCCTAAACCTTTCTCCCGGCTTACTGGTGAGTCTGCCACTTTGTTTCATTTCGCTGATGCTGCAATTTTGCACTTTACACGTGAGCTGCAGGGGCGGACACGACGCCGGATATTATGAAAATTTATTGTTTCACGTGTGAGTAAATTTAGGCAATTTTGAAGACTGCGCCAAAGGACTAAATCAGTGTGAAAAGTCACTCTCTCTTTCTCTTCTTCCCCATTTCTCTGTTGACTAAATATAACTGGATGAGTTAACAAGCTGCTTCATAAACTGACACACTTAGTTTCAATTAATTATCTTTATTACGGCAATAGTTCTAGATTTCCCTTGAGAATGTCACCCACACAAATCACATTTCCAATGGCACTTACAATCTGTGTTTTAAGCTAATAAATATAAATATATTCCGGTGAGTTAAAATCAATCAAAAATGTGCCCTAAAGTGTGCTACGGATTTAACTTAATTAATCTTACATTCTGTTTGTTATAAAATCATAAATATTTTATCGAAGAGATATTATCATAATACAATCTGTGATTAGAAATAATAATAATAAATATTTATTTCGGTAAGTTAATATCAATTAAAAATGTACCCAAAAGTATGCTAAGGATTTAACTTAATTAGTCCTAAAATCTGTTTGTAATAAAATCATAAATATAAGACTGAAGAGATAATATAATAATATTACAATCTGCGATTTGAAATAATTATAATAAATAAATTCCGGTGAGTTCAAATCAATCAAAAATGTGCCATAAGGTATGCAACGGATTGAAGTAATTAATCTTATATTCTGTGTGTAATAAAATCATAAATATTTTATCAAAGAGATAATAGAATAATATTACAATCTGTGACTAGAAATAATAATAATAAATATATATTTCGGTAAGCTAATATCAATTAAAAATGTACCAAAAAGTAAGCTACGGATTTAACTTAATTAGTCTTAAAATCTGTTTGTAATAAAACCATAAATATAAGACTGCGATTTGAAATAATTATAATAAATTAATTTCAATCTAAAATGTGCCCTTAGGTATGCTACGGATTTAACTTAATTAATCTTATATTCTGTTTTGGAATAAAATAATAAATATTACATTGAAGAGATCTCTGCTAATCTTTTTACACACAATATTTCCGACTCAACCAGTACAGGAATTTGTTATTCGACGGCCTGCATTTTACGGCACCATCATGATGACACCCACACACAAAGACCAAACATTTTTGGTGGGCGTGCCGGGCTTCCGGACGCCCAAATTACAAACAAAATCGATTTGCATTTAATTGCATCTGTGGCTGCACAAATTTCCAGTGAGTGGGGAAGGGAAGATCAAGGGGCACCGAGAGCACAAGGACGAGCAAATTCTGTAATCAGAATTATTGTTCAAATTGTCGTAATGTTTATCCAATTTGTTTTGTTGGCTTAGTTGTTGCTGCCGGAATGTGCCCAGGACTTGTGCGCTCATGTGTGTGTGTTTTATGGTCATAATCCGATTAGAGTGTGTTAAGTGCTGTGCAGAACTTGGCCAACACCTTTTGTTAATTACGTAATTGTTTGAGGTAAATATTGTCAACAATTTACGAATTCCAATGCGTGTGTGCTCAACCACTTTGCCCGCTCAATCAACTATTCCGAAGCCTCTAACCACTTTTGCAACGGGCTCAAATCAACCGATTTTGGTATGTCAATCTGTGATAAATCGACAGATTTTGGCTTGTTAGTTAGTGGAACAAGTTAAGAGGACCTCATAGACTTTTAAAGACCCCCTTCTTAATTAAGTTACCAACTTTTGCTCATAGCCTTACCTATCATATTCGCCCAATCCCATTGATTTTTTATTTATTTAAACCCACAAACCGTATCAAAGTGCTTCTTGACTTTCCTTTGTCGTTTCGAGAGATCATAATTTGCATCTCCCAGCTGCAATCAGCGGCAATAAGTGCCTCAAAGCGTTTCGCTGCTGGCAAGTTTCCTCGAACCTGCTGCCACTCCTCCGATTTCCGTAATTTCATCCCACTGCGCTTGCATATCAAATTTCCAATCCCAATTCCAATCCCTGGGCTCCCTCTTGCTCCCGAGTCCTGATTGTTATGCATTCGCTTGTCGGCACTTTTTTCATGGCGATTGTTCTTCCCTGCTGCTGACAACGTCGTTAGCCATTCAAGTTTGTCAATTAAAAACATAATCCCCAATCAGAAGCCAATAATACCAGGCTGTTGCCAGACGGAGTCCCTCTGCCTCCCAGTGCTCAGGGAATCCTGGACTCCAGGACTTCAGGACTCGAGTTCTCCCATATCCATAGCCGCCTGTGGCTGTGACTCAGATAATCTGGAATAGACTCGCACACCATCAAAAAGTTTGCCTCACTGGCGACACCGAAGCGACATTGTCATGGCAAAAGTAAATATTATTTTCCTTTTTTTCCTGTTTTCTGTTCTCTCCTCGCTCACTGAATTTTTTCCCATGATTTTTGTTACAATTGCTAGCCAGACGGGATCAGAAAAGTGAGTATTGGTGGAACCTTGTGGGCGCTACCGGATAATTGCTACGATTTCCATGACTTTTCTTGTGGATGGCTCTAATGTATGGAGAAAGCGCAAAAAAAATATGTGTATAAAGTTTAGATTGAACTTTAAGTGGATTACCATAATTTGTAATTAATCTAGGAATCAAGTTTTCGACCTTTATAGAGAAAATGTCTATTATAAGCATTTCTTAGGAAAGTTAATCGCACTTCAACATCAAAGAAAAACTTCCGCTTCCATTTTTACATAAATAATGCAAACATATTCATAGCAATATCCCATTTAGTTTAGTTCAGTTTGGCACTAACAATAACAAACATTTTATATATTTTATTTTTCTTACAAAGCGGATGTCCATTGCATCAAAGGATTTGCCTTGGTCAAACAGTTTTCAATTACGGTCTTTGATCCAGAACATACTCCATAAAAAGCAACAAATCACGTTGGAGTTTGTTTGGCTTTAGAATGCATTGAATGTTTGATTTTGTTTGCTTTCTTGTTTGTTTTTAATTTGCGCTGGCAAATATATTCAGATGCACCGAGAGACGGATGATAGTATCGGCTGTCTATTAGGGGGACTTAAGCCGTGCTATGAATAAAATAATGAGGATTTTATACGAGTGATTTGCATACACTCAGGGACCATATGGGGCCGTATCCCCTGTATCAATCTAAATCCTGACAATGTTAAACTTTTGCTCCGTCAACTAGTCATTGTGGCAGGTCCTGGCAAACAGTCTGCTTTCCTCCTTTTGTTGTTTCATTTCTGCTGAGAATTCAGAGGCAGTGGAGACGGTTGCTTACTTTCCTGCCTCAACTTGTCTGCGGTTGGCTTCTGACCGTCAGTTTATGGAGCTCGTGCCTGGTACTCGGCATCTCCTGGAAGTCATTACTCAAGTCAAGCAGCAATCCCAGGGAGCATAAATAATCCACTCATTCTTTGCTCAGATAATGCAACTAATTGCAACTTTGCTTATACCTTTCGCCGTGGAGATTTGCCAAGGAAATCGCAGAATTAATTTGTCAGCTGACAAAACACTTATCAACCTCGCGGCACTGGAGCTCCACAAAATGCGAAACAACGCACAAAATAATCAGATTTGGGTAAAGTGAAAAGTGAAAAGCTTTTAATGGCATTTGTATAAACTTAATGCTATTAAAATTATTTTCATAGCTGGCAGCTACTGCCACGACGACACACACACAGAAGGGGAAAGCAACGGAACAGGAGTCCTGCGAACTATAAGTCTTAAAGCGCCGGCTGGTAGGATGTGGCAGGGAGCTACATAAACATTTATGCAATTGAAATAATAATAATTCCGCTTGGCATTTACATTAAAACACCACAACAGCTAACATCAGCTGAAAGCCAACAGACTCGCGCTGGATAATTTAAAGGAGAAGAGAAATAGTTATTATATTGCGAAAATTTCAATATGCCCTGGTTTCTCAGAGCTAATGGATTTCAACTAACTTATAACATGTTTAAGGAATATTTATTAAAATCCTACACCCACAAAAATCAATGAATAAAAAGCCCAAAACTGGTTTAGTAGGCAATAGAATAGTCTAAATTTTAGGCAATGATTAATCAAAATTAATTTTTGTTACCCTTAAAATTAAGGTAATATTTAATATAAATTTATTATTTTGTTAAACTATAATATTGGTTTTTATACCCTTGCAGAGGGTATTATAATTTTGCCATGATATTTGCAACGCAGTGAAGGAGGCATCTCAGACCCCATAAAGTATATATATTCTTGATCAGCATCACCAGCCGAGTCGATCTAGCCATGTCCGTCTGTCTGTCTGTCTGTCCGTCTGTCTGTCCGTCTGTCTGACCGTCTGTCTGTCTGTCGGTTTCTACGCGAACTAGTCTCTCAGTTTTTGAGCTATCGGGCAGAAATTTTCAGCATAGTCTTATTTCTTTAGCACGCAGTATATATGTCGGAACGGCAGAAATCGGACCACTGTATGCTATAGCTGCCATAGGAATGATAGCGAAATTAATGTAAAAAAAATTTTAACTTCTCTGTTTTTCAACGAATTTCTATCAATTTTGAGATATAGTCGTTTTTTATAGTTCTAGAATTACGGTTTTAATTTCATTAAGATCGGACAACTATATCATATAGCTGCCATAGAAGGGATCGGTCAATTTATATGAAAATGTAAAATTCTACATGTAAAATGTACAAAAATTTACATAATTTGACATTTTTTTTACATTACCAAAATGGATCGATTTTCAATGATCCCATTGCTGACTGCAAGGGTATACAAACTTCGGTTAACCGAAGTTAGCTTTCTTTCTCGTTTAGTAATAGAACCACTTAAAATAATAAAGTTTTATGCCAAAATGCTTACAGTATTTACTTTAACTATTGCTGTCGAGACTTGCAATTTAAGTTTAGGTTAGTAAATAGGGAATTGTTTGCTTTAGGTCATTACATATATTTTAGGCCTACGATTCCTAAAATGTTTGATCTATAAATATGGATTTGTAGGCAATATGACATACTTTTAAGACAATTATTGCCTAAAATTAAGTGTTTGGGACTGTCCCCAACATTCTTGGAGTCTCTTTCTCCTGGGTGTACAGAATAGAATAAGGGCTAAATTTTCAGGATCAAAGCTACATTCTAGTTTGAACTTTTATTATTATTATTATGAATCAATCATTAAACCACTACTTAATCCAACAATTCAAACACTCGAAAATCCTTTAAGCTCTAAGATGTCCCCTTGAAGTAGTTGAGAATAATTCATTTCGATTTTATGCACATTTCATTCTTAGTGTCAACTGAAGTTTGCTGCTCTTTGTAAACAATAATTTAATAGAGCTCAACTGGCGCTGAAGCAAAAATTCAAATAAAATGAATGAAGATTTGTGTTGAGACCAATAAATTTGTCTGCATGTCTAATTTTCGCACACACGTTCACAAACACGAGTATCTGAAGGGGCATCACCATAAATTATTCTTATCTACTTCGTCATCGGGACTGCGACGGGCGAATTTTACCTTGCGGTCAGCATGTGCGGTCAGCATGTGTAAATTTAACCGCAAACTTTTGTCCGAGTGCAACACATGAGACCCGAAAGGGGGTGGTGTGAAAAAGGGTTGAACCTGCACTCAAAAACATTTACTTAAAATTTAATATTTTCTCATAAAGCATTATAAATATAAGTTTTAAGTATTTTATAACCTTTACGAGTTGGAAATTAGAAAGAAGAAATTTTCATTAAAGAGATTATTTTTTTTAAGAACTATACCTTATACTTAAATTAAAAATAAATAATCGGGGGGTGTTACAGAAATCACTAGCGTTTTTGTAATCACTTTAAAGGGAGTCTAAAACTATGCAACAAATTTTATTATCGTAAAAAAAAATTGTCATAGAATTTGGTGCCTAAAACATTTCATTACATACTTTTAGACAAGTTTTAAGGTGATTTTAAAACCCTGAAATACACAAATTATATAAAAAAAAAGCTCAATTCAAATTGAAGTCTTTCTTAAGACTGAAAATGAGACAAATTTTTAATTTAATTAATGGACACATTTAATAAGCTTTTTAGGAATTATTTTATATCTACATGTTATTATATGTTTTAATGGCGGTTTCAACATTTATTTCATGTGTGGTGTTAGAGGATCTAGGCAGGCAATGGCGATTGTCCATATTGTCGAAAGTACAGACGCATTTATCTGAAATGGCGGGGAGACCCGAACGCAGTCTCGGGCCATAAATTAAATCAACGGGGGGCTTAAGGGCGTGAAAGGGTGAAATGGAGTGAACCTGGGCTGGACCTTGGGGGGTTACCACTGCAATTGCAGTAGAAGGCTGCAGCATCGATAGATAGTTAGCCAAATAGATGGAGAGATAGATAGATAGATAGACTGTCTGTAAGCAAGACAATGGACCTGTGCTCGGTTCCATCTTGCATCTCTCCGATTTCCCATCTACCATTTACCATTTCCACATCAATATGGCCGGACTACTTACAGCACAGAAATGTCACGACCAGCTGGCAATCTGTGTGTTGTAGTGCGTAATCCTCTTTTTGCATTGTCTATATGTCTTTCCCCATGGCTTTGAGCCGGGCTTTCAATTCCACTCCAATTAAGATGTATGCCAGGTGAAATGAATTGTTTTGTGTCACTGGTAGAATTTCAATGCAAATAAGAGTCACTTGCAGGCAAGCCCCCCCATTCCCATTCCCTTTGCAAAGCAAACCAAAAAGCATTTTTCATTATTAATATATATCCCCCTCTACAAGATCCAGAGCGAGAGTTGTGGTCGGGCTTACAGGGTTGAGGGTGCGTTAAAACTTTGACACTTGGTCTGACCAACTCAAACGATTTGTTTGGTCGGCCAACATGACCAGAACAACAACAACTTTGGCTGCGAGAGGAAAAGCCCTTAAAACCCCATATACAAACGCTTTGAGGCAGATACTTTAAATGACTGCCAAAGCCTCAAATGGGTGTATAAATCCCTAACAAAGAACATCAACACAAACAGATTTCGGGGCACGGGAACGGAAAAAGGGTTTTTGTGTTTCTCTTCACTTTTATTTTTGGTAAGCCCACAAAATCCCTCAACTAAATCCGTGTGTAAACTTTAAGGACACTTGCTGAGGCCTTGGAATATTTAATTCAAACAAACAAAATTCTATCTTTCTCTTCATATTCCAGGCGAATAAGTTCGGTCGAGGAAAAATTTTCTTTCAAATAAATTATTAAATAACTTTGGGTCATGATATGGAAAACATTTAAATGTTTGAGAAGATTAGAGGCAATTTTTAATGACTATTAGTTTAAGAGAAATACTTGGGTAAATATCAGTAATTAAATTTCATTAAAAGAAATTCTGTATATTTGGGAAACATATTCTGCTCGAACTTTTAAGTCTTGAAAGCTGTATTAAATCACAAAATAACAGCTAGACAATGGGAACGCTTTAGTGGGCTTGGCCATTTAATTTCAGTTTCAACCCATCGTCGGCCTGCCAAAAAGGAAAAGGATATGTGTGGTACACACAAACACAATGGAGCCAGCATTTTTGATGTTCTTTGTTAGCGAGCAAATGTCGCAGAACACAGAAGAATAAACGCCGAAAAAAGTGGACAAATGAAATGCATGTGAATTTTAAATGCAATTCATATTAAATGGCAGGAAGTGCAAGAAATGCTCAAATAATTGCAGCTCCAAATGGCCATTTTATAACAAAGGGACTCCAAGGCGTCAGTCTTCGTCGTCGTCGTCATGGTCCTTTTGTCTGTATCCGTATCCGTGTCTGTGTGTCATTCTCTACGTGCAAATTGAAAGTGCAAATATTAACATTCAAGACGATGTGCCAGGCACACTTGTGGCTTTTTCGCCCAGCCGTCATGTCCTTGCTGCCACTCAATCAGCAAAAGTCGGGAGCCGGGAACAAGACTGATGCGAGCAGGACAACAGCTGCTGACAAGGACGAGCCAGAACCAGAACCAGAACCGTGGCACATGTGTATAGGTCACAACTTTAATTAAATTGTATATGTTTTTCGGCATGCTGGGGATGAAATTCCATTTACCTTTCCCAGTCCCATTTCTGGTGACCCCTTCGGGCGCTGTATAAATTTATTAAAGTGATTTTGCTCGCAAAACAAAGCCCAGAGAATCCCTTTTCTATTTCCTGGTCCAGGCATGGCCCAAGTCTTAAATATTAATAATGTCACATGCAAAGCACACACGTCCAAGCGAGCAGAGAGCCGGGGTGCTTTAGATATACCAACACATAATTGTTTTGAATGCCTCATTAAGTGTTTAAGAACTTAAGCCCAAGTTCGTTTCGGCGCGTGTGTGTATGCCAGGAACAGGACCAAACCAGGACACAGCAGGAGATTATAACGATTATTATTAACTTTAATGAAATTCCCAGGGTGTGTGTCCCTGCAAGTACACCGTGAAATTAAAAGAATATTAAGAAAAGTTAAGATTTAAAAATATATTTATTAGTTTCATATTAATTTCTACAAATAAATGGCCTCTTTTAATTGAATCCTTAGATACATTTATATTGAGCTACTTTTTACCTTTTTATCCTAGATTAAAATAAATATTTAAAAAATTCAGATATGTTGGTATTTGATATAGGTATTAGGTAAGAAAATAGGAAATAAATGCAACAGAATTTGTTTAAAGGGATTGTATCTTATCCTTTGTTAAATATTTAAAATTACCTCCAGATTGTTCTATTATTGTTGAAACAACTCTTGATTTGTATTGAATACCCATATAATTATTTTTCCCAGTGCTCGATTTAGTTTTGGTAGAAAAACGTACTTGCTGCTACTCTTTAAAGCCACTTCATTGGAATGTTGACGCTAACGTTGGCCTTCTGTTTCGAATTATCTAACTGGCTGCCATAATTGCCAGCTCAATGTACCGCTCTCCTTCTCTTTCTTCCGCCATCCACCCCTCTCTTTCTTCCCCTATGAACCCCTCTCATTCTGTAATTCTTTTAGCGTGTGTGTGTTTTTAGGCAAAGCCAATCATTTGGGCGTTTCATTGTCATTATGTCAATCTTGGCACCACCACTCGACGGAGTCACGTGTGCGTCTGTGTTGGGCATATCCTTCAATTGGTGCGCCTGTATTAGTGTGTGGGTGAGTGTGTGTGTTCGGAATGATAATGAGACAGTCGTTATCTTTCCATGCTGTTCTGTTTTTGGTAGTTCATTTCGATGTCGTTAAATACACGTTCCGAGTTAATTGCCTTAGACAGCAACCGGATAGACTCGACGCCATATAGTTAGGCCCCTCTCCATAACCCCTATCCCTTTTTATTGTTTTTAATTAGGACTTAAGGCATTGAATTGATTTAAAAAAGGATGTGAAATTGAGAGTTAGTGTTTAATTAAATTATTATCCTGAATTGAGAAACCGCGTTTTCAAATACGTACTCCTCTTATTTTTTGTACGGATTTTTTTTAAATTCTTAGTTTAAGTATTTTTTATACCCTTGGAGAGGGTATTATAATTTTGCCATGATATTTGCAACGCAGTCAAGGAGGCATCTCAGACCCCATAAAGTATATATATTCTTGATCTGCATCACCAGCCGAGTCGATCTAGCCATGTTCGTCTGTCTGTCTGTCCGTCTGTCTGTCCGTCTGTCTGTCGGTTTCTACGCGAACTAGTCTCTCAGTTTTTGAGCTATCGGGCTGAAATTTTCAGCATAGTCTTATTTCTTTAGCACCCAGTATATATGTCGGAACGGTCGAAATCGGACCACTATATCCTATAGCTGCCATAGGAATGATGGCGAAATTAATGGACAAAAATTTTTAACTTCTCTGTTTTTAAACGAATTTCTATAAATTTCGAGATATAGTCATTTTTTACAGTTCTAGAATTACGGTTTTAATTTCATTAAGATCGGACAACTATATCACATAGCTGCCATAGAAGGGATCGGTCGATTTATATGAAAATGTAAAATTTACAACATTTACATAATTTGACATTTTTTTTTTACGTTACCAAAATGGATCGATTTTCAATGATCCAATTGCTGACTGCAAGGGTATATAAACTTCGGTATACCGAAGTTAGCTTTCTTTCTCGTTTTTTTTTTCACTTTGAGAACAAAAAACTCACAATGAATACAAAAGTACTCACATAAAAATTTGAGAACAAATATTCTCAAATTGAGATGGTAGTCAAGTTTGTAGAGAAGGGGTGAGGGGGGTAGAGAAAGTGCCTCTCCTCTCCCGCTGTGAATCGCTGTTGCTCTCACCGACGGTTTTGCATCGGTTTTGCTCCGTCTCGCCAGCAGTGCCTCTCCAGAAACTGGTTATTTAAAGCCTCCCACTCTCAATTTTAAGACCTTTTTGAACTCAGTAACAGAAAATTGAGAATGATTCGTTCTTAAATTAAGTGCTTTTTTTCGATAATTAGTTACTGTAGTGTAGTAACTTATACAATAGTGTAGGGCGGTGTTCAATGGATAATAAAAAGATTGTGTGGGAGTAGGAAAATGTTATGGATTAAAAATTAGTGGATGTGTTCTATTGAGTCTTCTTCTGCTAGCTCAACATGAGTATTTATGTTCATAAAAATTATACTCAAACTGAGGAAAATTCATCTCAAAGTACTCGAAGTAGGAACAAATGGTCTCGGTCATTATTTGAGTACATAATTTTGAGTCCATTTATTTTAAAATTTCTCTTTGTGTGAAAATAACTATTTACACACAAAATGTCGTCTCCATTAGACAAATATTTATTTTACAATAGATATTTTAGATGGTGTCTTCAAAGCACTATATAACCTGCCTCTAACAGAATGCAATCAATGCAAGGATATGCATCCTTGTTAGTTAAGTTACTTCCTCCTTTTCAAATGCTTTTTAATCAACTTAAGAGAGCTCCAGATAACTTCAGATAATCAAGTAGAGTAAAAACGGGACATTCAGAAAACAAAAACCCTACAAGGACCAAACAATTCCAAAAAACCAAAAGTATGCAACGGCAGCAGTCTGCTTACATCATTGGAGATACTGGCATTAAAAGTTGCATTTAGCTAAACAAAAACCCAATGAAGAGCCAGCACTAAAAACCAAAACAGAACTGAACATATTTCAAGGATAATTTTCGACAAATAACGTAGTTCTTGCTGTGGCATTGTATTTACGAGCTTTTACAAGTTTTTTCTTTGAATTTGGGACTAATCAGACTGTGCTGGAATTTAAGGCAGTCTTTAAGAGCTTAAATTTAGCAAAAAGGGTTTCCGGCTGAAAACTCAGCCCCAAGCTCAGCACCATAATAATAACTCAGGCCGAGCAAATCGCGTGCATTAAATATTTACACTTTAATCTACTCAATGGCAGGAGTAAGAGGAGGCAGACAGTCTCCAGCTCTCTCTGGGGAAAGGACCGGAGGGGCGAATTCCTGTGGCCATAAAAAATAGCAAAATATCTGGGAAATCAGACAATCCGACAGGCCAAGGAGGAGAGACCTCCAGCCGAGTCTGTCTGAATGCTAAGAACGTGTTTAGAGCTCGGCGCACATATATTTTACACAGCTCCACTTGCAAATGCGACTGGAAAGGGCTGACCATCTCCTGGGTGGCGGTTATTCTTGAATTGGCAATCGAAACATGTCTGCCACAGGGATTAAAGCATCAAAGTCCACAAGTTGCCCATAATTATACGCAGCGAGGGTGTTTTTCTTGGAAAATCAACAATATACGCCTGCATTTTCCACGCCCCGCAACCATATTAAAAGCTAAACGCCACAAAAACCAGGTTGAATAATAAAATATGAGACATTAATATTCACACCCAACCACATGGGCGGGCGTCTCTGCCTGGGAACTGACCTTTTCGGGGCCTGGGCGACGACCAGGACGACGAACTTCCTGACGCCTCAAATTATGCCATAAAATGTTGCCCAAGGGATGAATTCATTTGCACACACACCCGCCCACACCCCACCCGCACACACATCCAATGCAGGGCCATTAAATCACCCAAAAACAATGAGCTCGGTCCTCTGTGCTCCCCATCTTGGTCCTGGCTGGTGCCAGCCAGTCCAAGCCTGAGTTTACCTTGCGAAATTAATTTCATTTGAATTAAGCACAGGCAATAATGCCGAAATTATTCACAGACACCCTGACCGACGAGGCCCAACCGTTCTGGCCAAATCTGAGGCCCATGCAATCAACGCTCGATTCCCGCTCCTTGGAACCAAAATTGTTTACCAGTCAACTCGACAGAGTCCCCATCCCCAACCCTAGCCCCATCCCCAAAACCCATTTTGGGGGCTCTTTGTCGATGCTTAAGGGTTGCTGATTGTGTGGTTCAAACGGAGAGGTGGTGGAGTTTAGGGGCTTGAGTGTGGGGCGAGGGTGTGATGTGGGGGCATGGGAACGATTTCTGACAGCTAATTGAAAACATTAAATTTTGTTTACCTCAAGGCAAAGTCGGACTCTTCTGGGTTAGACAATTTTATTTATTTCGAATTTGAAAAGCACGAGATATCTGTGATATTCCATATTTGTTCACACATCCAATGGAGTTTTTACGGTTTACCTACGCTAGGAATACACCTTAATATGAATTTAAAATTATACAATAGAAAATTTCTATTAGAAATTGAAACTACATTTTTCATTAGAAATTGAAAAAGAAAGAATTATTAGATAAACACAATAAATAAAATATATTAATCAAAACATATATATTCACTAAATTTGTAGGTGCTTTCATGTGATAGATAATTACTTAGATTTATAAAATCGCTCAAGTTCGAATAATTATTTAAAAAGTACTGAAAACTTAAAGATTTTTTAAGGGCTAAGGAAATTGTTTAGGAATAACAATAACCTAGGAAACCTTTGAATTAATGTTTATGCAATTCTTCTTTCACTACAAAATTTATTTCTCTTGCATGCGTTGAATATTCATTCAACGACTTAAAACACCCTGTAAGGGTATTGAAATCCAGAAACAAAAAATATATAAATGAATTTTGATGATTTCTGCTGGCTACGCATTTGCAGGCAGCTGTCCAAGCATTTGAACATTTTGCTGTCCATTCAGCTGGGCTCTCCTGTCAGTTGAGCTTCTGCTGCCGGGGGTCAGTCGCTCGAATAAAGCGCTGCCCTTGCATATTTAATACCACAAACGGGCAATTCTCCCTGGGGATAAATAATGTGAAATATTTACACGGCCCCTCAAACGTAGACAAATCTACATGCATGCACAAAACTGGCACTTGTACGGGACATGGATATATGTAATAACAATAATACAACATTATTGTTGTCTTAATGCTCCCAATGGTATTCTCTGCCCAGAGCAAACAAGCAAAAAAAAACAATTTGTTTTGACAGTTGTTATAATTTTTATTATGATTTTGGGTGGGCTTGTATGTGGGTTAATGAATAAAGTCGAAAGAAAATTAAGTCAAACGCTGTTTTGGGGGAATAAGAAATAAAATGAATTTTTGCCAGTGGAAGAGGCGTAAGATAGGGAATTTATTTAATTCAGGAATTGTCGGTAATTTATAATAAAAAGTAATTATAATATTAGTGTAATAAAATATTCCCTTTCCCTTTGATTATATCATGTTAAATATTATTCGCTATCCCTTTTTGGCCCCAATGCTTTTCCCTTATTTCCCTCTTATTACGAAGGGACTTTCCTTATTTTGCGCTTTTCTTATCCTTCCACAATGGCAAGCCTGTATTGCCAGCAGTTTCGCCGCCAGGTAAGATTGTTGTTCCGCTTCCCTTGGCAATTGCATTGGATGACCGAATGCAGGCGAGGAACTGCAGACGGGAACAGCAATACTTCCGTGGTCCTTTACATGTGAACATTTTTCGCCTCAAGTTGATTGCATTTTTCAGACGGCGAGAAGAAGGCGGAGAAGATGGGGAGCTTGTCAACTCTCCCGCACATAAGGAAAACAATCCGTTTGGAGTAAGCTTTTGTATGCATCGCACGTTCGTTTTTGGTTGATTTCTTGCATTTCTCATAGCTGTGGGATCGACTCTGCTGCGCACTCCGCACTCCGTAGTCCCCACTTCATACTCTGCATTTATAAATCCCGGCATCGCGGGTCAATTTCATGCAACAGCGAGAGCGAACCTGGACGACCTGCAGAAGTTCACTTGAAAAACAGGAAAGACTTGCCAAAATCTTTAAGAAGAAATCCATATTTTTTAGCTTAAGAAATACACCCATTGAGGTAAATTTATTGTTTGATTTTTGTTTTAAGCCCTTCCTAAATTTGGTTTGTATTAAATTGTATTTCTGTATTAAAGGGGAACATTTCATAAATATTTATATTAAAAACAATAACGATTTCACCAATTTTTTTAGTAGTTTAATTTTTATTGCAGTGCAGCTGCAGAAACCTGGACAACGGCACGTATGCGCGTTTTTCTTCATGCCACTCAGCCTCACCTCTCACCTTTCCCCCTTCGTCCTTCTTTCTTCGCCTTAGCTCGTTTTCTGGGCGAAGTGGGCGTGGCGTCTGGCGGCACGTAATTGATTGTTCAATCTGTTCCAGATCAAACGAAGTTGCGAGCTCGGAGGAGCGAAATTTCAGCGCGTATCTAAAAAATTCCTAAAGCCACCTCGTAGCAGCCTCAAATGAACTGTGAGCTGTTCGGGGCACTCAGTTGATTGAGTCACCTTCGCTTTCCCTGTTCCGGGCTCCGTTTTCCGCCAGGTGCAAATGAGCAGCTTTAAGTGGCGGGAAGCACGTCGTAAAGAGGTTACAATTGAATCGGTATGTGTTTTCTGGTCTTTAATGATGTTTGACCAGCCCCTGCTCATTGGTATGCCGAGATTGTTTCAAATTATTGTCGTCCTCGATGCCTAAGAGCCAGCCATTCCACACTGCAGCTGTCACTGATTGCTCACTAAATCAGCCCTTCGATGGCTGACATTTGTTTGCAAATTGAACTTTGAGACTCTTGTGCCAAATCACAGTCGCCTCACGAGGACTGGCCAACTGGCAACTGGCCAGCGCAAATACTCGAAAATATCTTTATTTCCAGCCAAACAGATGGCAATCGTTGCATTTGGAGGCTATTAGCTCATAAATAAAACTTCAAATTGTCCAACGGGTGGCATTTGTTTAATGCTGATGAGAGAAACATTAGTGAGGCGTATTATTGGATTTTTAAGGATATAACTAAATAAGGAGGAAGCAGTACTATTTCCGATTGAGTTGTTTAAAGACTAATTGCCTCACATAATATAAACCCTTGTGATTTTTTATATTTACTAGCCGAATCAATTTTACCCAAAAATAACCTTTGGTTATTTTCACTTTTCGTGCCATAAAGACGACTATGCCATCCATTCCAGTCACATCGAATTCATTCGATTACGTTTCATTATTCATGAGTGGAAGCTCTGTGATATTTTCAGGATTTGTTCCACAATGAATATGCATGTAAGTCTTTCCCTCAGACTATTTGTTTTTTTGTTTATATTTCCCCCCAAACTTTTTGCCTTTTTTAACGTTGATTGTCCATTGGGCATTCATTGGATTTTTGTGTGTGATTTCTCTGTTGCTGCTGTAGCTGCTGCTCCCATGTCAAAATTTTGGACAGTTTGTCACTTTAATTGAATTTCCATGCAGAGCCAAACGAGCCACATAAAAAGTTCCGTAGTTTGTTCATGCGATTTATGGCAAACAGTAAGAGCAAAGGCAAAAGCAAAAGAGCCCGATCTTTTGCATAAATTCTCATATGGAAAAATGTTTAATTCAGCCCATATGGCTGCCGGTGTGTGTGTGTGTGCGGCAAATGCAAAACATGCCTCTTTGCCAGATGCTGCCACACCCACACGTTTACAATTCGATACAATTGTAAAGAGGGTCCACTGTAAAGAAATCTTGACATCTAAAGAATAACTCCTGGAATATAAAGAACGAGGTACCAGGAACTAATTAAATAAATTTAGATGATATATCCTATTATATTTATTTTATAACTTTCCAAGTTAGTTTCAAGTGATAAGTTAGAAAATAACAATTTGTGCAAATTATTAAATCTATAAAAAGCCAGTTTAAATGTTTCCTCTCTCTCTGCCTCCATAAATATCTATTTTAATTTTCTGACTGGTGTATAATTTACTTTTTCTATATTTCTTATTAAAACAGAAATTCCTCTCCCCAAATCCTCCATTTAGTTATTAATTTTCCTTAATTTTGACAGTGTCTCTGAGTACATTGTAACCATTGGCACAATTCACGCTTCCTAGAATTTGCGGTGACGATTTCCGTTTCTTACCTTATTGTTGCTCTCTACAGCTTCCCATTCAGGCCCCTTTCGACCCTCTTTCAACCTCCGTTTAAGCCCCCTTTCCGCCAACGCTCCTTACCTCAAAAGCCGCTAACAATGCTGTGAAATTTCCTCCGCAGCTCGCGGCGATGTAACGCGCATCCTTCCGAGGCTAAGATGCCTTGGTCCTTGTTCCTGTTCCTGTTGCTGTTGCTGTTGCTTTGCAGGCGGAATGTTTCAAAAGCTATGCAAAGCATCTAACGCCTGATATCGGGCCAGAGTATCTGATGGTGTGATGATGTTGTTTTGATTGAAAACGTCTCGCAGCGGTTGCGAACGTACTTCATATCTAATAAGAGAAGTCACTGGGCCGAACCACCACAAACTATGCGATGCGGCAATAGATGTTGACAAATATCATTTGGGCCCGAACTTTGCCTAATTCACGGGGGACGCACGCGAGATACACTCTGTTTAGGCCTTAATGCACAAGTTTATCTTGAATTTCAAAAGTTTTGACTTTGACAAATAAAGTTGAAATCTCCTCCCATTCACTTTCACTTTCAATTTGCATGGCTGTGGGGGGCAAATGGTGATTTCACCGGAAGGAGACATTTTTATTGACAAGGAAATGCTTTCTTAGAAGGCAAACCAACGGCGGATGTAGTCAAATGTTTCCTTTTCCACGTCTGACCTCCCCAAACGTTGGCATAAAATGTATGAAAAATGTTATTGCCATTATTTTCAGCCTGAGACCCAGGAAAGTTGAAGAACAAAAAAAAAGTGTCCGGCTTAATCGTAGATGGTCACGGAATGGCCAAAGAAATCTCATTTTGCCACACAAATTGTCGCCTTAACACCTTGTAAATTATGACAAAGGCTCAAGCTTCGGACAAGACATAAAAAGAAGCCTGCCTGCACTTCAGGAGGAATGCCACAGATACTCAAAGTAACCACAAACAAACTCTCATAAACACTTTATGACAGTGCCGCAACGGGTCAGGTAAGGAGTTAAGGGCTCCGGGCCACATTCTCCGGGTTCTGGATTTTGGATTCTGGATTCTGGGGGAAGCACAGGGGTTCAATCCGTTTCAAGTCCACTGCTCACACTGGGGAAATCAAACGAACATGGGACCGTATCGAATCCGAATGTGAATCGCCTCCTCCTCCCGATAATCCCTGATGGGTCGTCCCCCAACGGGGGCAGCGGAGAAGTGACAATGAAATCAAACCGAGAGCTGGGCGAACTGTGGGAGATCTATCCATCTATCTGGGCATAGAAGTGTGTGTCAAGCTGCGGGCTATTGCCCAAGCAAAGACCAAAGAGTAATAGTTGGCCATTTCGGGAGCTGCTAGTGGAAATACCCTCAATTTTAGTTCTTTCTTTTACAAAGATCGTAAAATTATAAAACCAGGAATATTTTTACTTGAAAATTTTAATTACCTAACAAAATATCCTTTTTATTTTCAGGGACTGAAACCTAGTTGGGGCTACATTCTGTTAAAAATGTAAATAATCTGCATACGGATTACATACGGATAAAATGTATCAAATTTGTATAATATCTTTAATTAATAGGTTCTACACAGAGAGAATTTTTAAGGAAAAATGAACTCAAAATAAGAAAATATGTACTCAAATAATGACCAAGTCCATTTGTTCTTACTTTGAGTTGATTTTTACTCAGTTTAAGTAAAATAGAAAGGCTAGCCATCCCAGTTGATCGAACATCGACGAGGACGTCAAGGTAACGACGAGAGAGAGGAACGACGTGGCAAGCCGGCCAAAAAGAAAGCAAGAGGGGAATTAAGATTTGGCGACGACGATGGTGAAGACGTGCGGAGTAAACGACGCTCTCAGCAAAAACCCAAAATCAATTGAAATCCATATTTTAATCAAAATAATATCAATAAACCTTATAATAATACAAAATAACTAAGTGGGATCGTGTTCAGATTATTTAAAAGGCTAATTACAACCCAGTCCCACATATATACTCATACTTCGAATTTTATTACGTATTTGAAAATTTGTATGCCCAATGAAAGTAAAAAGATGTACTTAATTTAAGAACGAATCATTCTTAATTTATTAAAACTGAGTACAAATAGTTCTTAAAAATGGGAGAGGGAGGCTGTAAATATTATAAATATTAAATTTATATTACCAACAAAAACTGATTAAATAAGTTTTCTGCTCATATAAATAGAAAAGGAAAATAAGCTTACCTTATGTAAGGGTATAAGCCGACTCACAGAGAGACAGATTGAGAAAGAGCTTGGAGCTGGAGGCAAAACCACAGTACCAAGTTCTTCCCTCGCCCCTGCGATTGCCTCACGCACGAGTGTCTTCATTGTGGGCCAATTTGTGGACCATCATCAAGTGAGAAATTTCCAATTTCCGAAATGTTCAATTGGCCAGCAAAACGGCCCGCAGCCACGGGGCCAAGGCCTCCCGTACCTCCTCCTTGACCCAAAACCCTCCAGTCTCTTCTGTTTGTATTTACATTTAGCGAGGTATTTTTATCAGTTGCCATTTGCCAGATGCCTTGTATCTTCGATCAGGTAAAGAAATATATAGATTTTGGTGCACCTTCACAACTATTTCGTTGTCCTTCGTTTTTTGTGGGGAATTCTCTGGCTTTTTGTTTGTTCTGCTTGCCCTGCACAATTTCTCATGCGGTTCAATTACTTGCTGTTGCTGTTGACCTCCGGATCCGTTTGGCTTTGGCTTTTAATTGTCCTCCTCCGATGGTCCTGGGGGCTCCATTGTCTCTCCTGGCATTTGGCATGTAACTTTTGACCCTTCCCGACATCGTTTTTCGTCTAAATAATGCAAATTGGTTTTGGGCGGGAATGTCGCATAAACTGCGGCCTGTGTTGTGTATGGAGCTTCATTTGAATAATTGAATGTTGAGCGCCGAAATTAGAGGGAGCCGCCCGGCAAAGAGCCTGTAATAATATCCTCAGATATTATCCAACACATAATTACATTCCATGAGAAATTCCTGACGCTTTTCTATTTAATAATTGAAAAATAGCAACACCATCCTATTGGGAACTGATAGTATCATAATGGAATTTTAATGATTTTGTATGGATATCGGCTTTAAGACTACATTTTTCAATTATTTTAAGTCTGGCTTTAGTTTTAGAGAAAGGTATAATTTAATATTGTATACCTCTTATTTTCTTTATGCGTAAATCAGTCTTAAGTTATAAATAAAAATAAGAATTGTTACTATAAAAATTAAATTAATTTTTTCTTTACGCAAAAATCAAAATAAAATTTTTTTTATCAAAATTCAAGAAAAAGTGTGTTGCAAAATATTTTTTTAAATATAGTTAAATAGATGAATCAGTTCGCTTTAAGTCATCAATCCGTGATGATTCACTTGGTAATTTCACCTTTTTTTCGCCCGATTAATTCCCATTTGCATAGTCTCTGCTGAGCATTTAATGAAAATGATTATCAACGCTCTTTTAAACTTAAATGACAATTATTGTCGAGTGGAGAATACTTCAAAAACACACACACCAGCCCAACAAGTGTCACTTCGAGAATCCCTACACAGGAGCGACGACACCATCCCCGTCATGAATTTCATCCTCATCAGCGGCGACAAAGTCAGCGACCCTCACTTGGGTTTAAAAAAAAATATCTGCGTCAACAGTATTTATTTTTATTGACATTTTGTTATCCACCCGCCCTACCGAAAAAATAAAAAATAAAAATAAGAGCAAGAAAAAGCGCGGAAAGCGCAACCGCTTGGGAAAAGCGGAAAAACCTCTCAGAGCAAAACCAAGGCGGGCGATTTACGTGACGAGACCGCGGCGGCCATTTAATGCCACCACCTCCCACCCATTTCCGCATTTTCCGGCCAGCCAAAAGAGAAACGGAAAAACGCGGTGAGCACAAAGAAAAACGCCATTTTCCATGTTGGTCATAATGAATGCGTAAAAGTTTATTGCGCCAGCGGGGTGTGGGAAATGCAAGGGAATGGAAAATCAAGGGGCCGGGCTGGAAAATGTGGGCAAGAGTGGAAAAGGAAATGTCAAAGGAACCCCGGACAGGTGTGAGTGCCAAGCACAAGCACACGAAATGATTTATTTTTGTCAAGCGACTTAAAGGCGGCGACAGGCGATTGTCCCGGTCAATCAGCTCACGTTAAGTGATGGAATCGCGGCGGGTATCCTTGGGAATGCGGAAAGTATCCTTGGGAATGCGGAAAGACCTTCGGATGGATGGACAATGACTGATCGGGTAATGCAGAAAGCCGCCTCAGTGGATTCTGAGTGATTCTAAAGCTAATGGAAAATGAGTGTCCGGTTTATTGACTTAGATATATTTTTTAAAACTTAAGCTTTAAATTATCTTTAAATAATTTTTGTTTAATTTCAAAGAGTTTGTTATATAAACTTTATTTTAAACTTAATAACAACTAAAGTAAATTTACTAAGAAAGGTATTCAACCATTTTAATCTCAAATTAGTTCGATTTAAGCTATTTTATGCTGAGTTCTTATATATTTTTATTCATAATAATACATAAATTATAATTCTGAAACTCAGCAAACACTTAAGCATTAGTTTCATATTTTTTTAATTTATACTTTGCAGTAAACCCAACTATTCCCTATTTCCCTTTAACCATTCTTGGACGAACCCCTTCAATCATATAGTTTCAAGTAGTTTCCGATAGCACCATCCTCTTTGATTACATAGTTCCGTTGATGGAACTTTAATTTTGTATGTCTATGCTGAGTGTGGGCGGCGCTTCTGTTCTTGGCCATAAAACATAACCCAACGTTTGCCGATAACCATAAAATGGGCTTCCCTTTTGCCGTTTTCCTTTGGGGCTTTGGCTTCGACTTGGGCTTCCTCTTCTGCTTTCTCTCCTTTTATTGTTGTTTGATTTCGGCATAAAGGACGGATTTGGCAACAAACGTTATGCATTTGGTTTGGTTCGGTTTCGGTTTTTTGGGCTTGGGTTTTGGGTATTCTTTTTCGGTTTTTCGGGGGGTATGAGGGTATTAGTAGGATTTGGCCCTGCCTGTGACCCAAGGATTGCTGTTGTTCGGTCTGTTTTGGGTTTGCTCTCGAGGCGTTTATCGTTTTCCTTGCCATCCTTGGGCCCCTTTCGCCCCGCCGATTTGCATGTCGAAGTGCGAGGAAAGAAAGCCGGTGGCAAAAGCTTGTTTTGCCCTCTCAACGAGTGCCAGATTACGCATACGCAATGTGTGCTACCATTGTATTACATTGTGTTATGTTTGTTTGGACAAATTATGCAAATCGCATGGCCCAAAGCGAACAAGGAAAAATATACAAGTGGCAAAAAGCATTTCGACCAGGATGTCTTTTTTCTTTTCTTTATTGTTTGGTTTTTTTTTTCGGGGTTAGCAAAAAGCAGCGATTTCCTGGAAATTTTTCCGAGGCGATTTCATTAAAACACGCCCACATTTTTATGTCTTAATTTGGCTTGCGTGCCACCCGCATTTCCCCATAAACAGCTTCACACAATAAACTTGTTGACATTGCTCTGGTCCGAAAAAGTCAAACAACACTTCATTAGCAGCCGCATTTGTATTTGTTTATAACTTAATCTACCCAAATGTCAACACGAAGCGCGCCTGGGAAATTTCAATGAGTCCTGGTCACGCACAGGACGAGAAAATTGGGTGGCCGTGGAGGAGGCCCCGTATATTAATACGAAATGTGTTTAGACAATGCTCCCTTAATGTGTCTATGGCTGTTAAAATTTCCCGAGCTCATTTTAAAGCCGATCTTGGATTCCGTTCAACCTGAGTCGTCGAGGTCATAAAACTCCGCCAGAAGATATATATATGGGTGATATATGTGGACGACAACTCGGCAGTTTATTGCAGGTACGTGTCTTGAATTATTGTCAACACTTTGCCAGGTCGGAGATTAACAAACGTTCACGTTCACGCCTGCCGTTTGACTGCCTGCCGCCTCGCTGGCGCATTTTCCTATTGCTAGCCGTAGGATCCGTATCCTTCGCCAGGAGTTCGCCTCGAAAAATTGATGAGCGTGTAAACATGTGTCTGTGCGCCTTTATTTATGGATTTCCATAACAATCCAGCGCAACATATGTGTCTGAGCCGTTGATTGAAGCACTTTCCTGCCACTCGGCGGTGGTTGGAGGATGTTTGTCTAGCTGGCAAGTATGTCTAAACTGGGTCAGATCGCGTACACTTGGTTTTTGGTTGGGTAATTTCTTAAAGTAAGGCCCAGGGAGCTAACAAACTGCTAGGGGACCTTTGGGTCACGCTAAAGTGTTTCGTGTTCTTTGGCTTTGGGGTCATGAGATTGTTTACCTGTCGCTCCTTTTCTCACTTTTCAGTGGCTTTGTTTGCTTTTCTAGTTCCATCACTTGCTTCACTTGATCCACGAAATCTGTTGAGTAACTTACTAAAATAATTATATTATTACAGCTGTAATCTGGTATAAAATCAGCTTTAAATTTAGCACAAAACTTTGCCCTTTGTGTTCCGTTTTCTGCGTAATGAGCTTAATGGCCTTACTTTCTCTCTATCTCTCTTAACCTTTGGTTTTAAAAATAAATCGTACTAATTAAGCTGTATTTAATTTCACACATGCCCATTTTAATTAATAACTGCCTCCAAGCTTGGAGACAAACGAATTAAAACCGAGTTTTAATAACATTTATGTCACTCCCTTCATTCGGGAGCCACATTTCACGCAAGTAACTTTTTTCCTGGTGGTTCTTGAAAAGTTTTTCCTTCCTTTTTTTTTTGTGAGTTCCGGGCCAAAGTTTTTTGCTTGACTTCGCATAGTCTGTGTGGAATTAACATGGCCGGGTCTGTTGTCAACACGGCAAATGGTTCGGGTTCAGGTGTCAAAATTGTTTTGGGAAAGTTTGTGGCTGGTTTTACGGACACGCTTATTTTTGCTGAGCATTTCAGGCGCAGGCTTGAGATGTGCCGCATAGCCGGGCCTTCCCCTGACTGTGTCATGCACAGAACAAAATTCTAGCAGCCTAAAAAATATATTAGTTTGGGGAAGCAATATAAATACAGATTTTGTTTGAAGTTTTTAGCATGTAACTTTTTTTTAAGAATTCCTTAAATCAATTATCAGCCAAATAGTGTCAAGTTATTTTATTCCCCGTGCATTTACCTTGGTTAAGTGGTGCAGGCGACGACGATGTCGCTTTGGATGGAAAGTTCTGGTTGCAACAAAAGCATAACTGAAGGCAAAGGAAAATATGGTGGGAATTTTTTAACGCTTCCAAGTTTGCACGTCGACGACAGCTTGCCAAGGGAATGGGCTCAGGGGAAAGGGGTGAGTCTGGGGGAGAGCGTAAACTATTACATAGCACGCATTATACAAAAGGTGCCGCCAGGATAGCAGGTCGGTTGGAAGGCGTTTGCCCAGGGAGAAAATGCATAAAAAGCGCATTTTATTATTTCACTCGAAACTTGTTTACGCAGCGCTTTCTTCTCGCGCTCTCTTTCATTATGATGTAATATGGTTTTAACATTATTTTTATTATAAATCAACAAAATGCACTCAACGCGACTTTCTCGGTTGACGCCGCGCCGCCAACTCTTACCCCATGTGGCAGTGAAAGTGCAGAGAAAAGCGCACGCGATAGGGGGGCAGGAAAATAAAGGCAGTGAAAAGGGGGGTAGAGAAAAGCCAGATTGGACTGTGATTTATTTAATGCTATTATAGTTATGGGTTTATTACAGTGACGGTAACGGAAGCGAGAGGGAATGCGAGCGGTGACAGAAGCAAAAGAAAATATCAAGACTATTGGGAGTTTTTATGGGAAAGTAGAGATCCAACTTAAAGAACTTTCTTGAAGCTAAAAAGGTTTAATTCTTTAATTGATAGTTAAATTATTCAGATATCTTAATAATTCAATAAAAGTTGGTATTACTTTACTTTCTAATGTTTGCTTAAACTTTTCCACGAGGGTTTTCTGGTTTTTTTGGAGAACTATCACTCTTAATGGCTTTTCCAACCGCTTGACAGAAGCGCGAAAGTACCGAGGCCACATTTATCTTTCGGCTATGGGAAACAACAAATGTCACAACTGTCTGTCAAGTCAACTGCACACCAAATGGAATATCTCCGGGGCACAGGACAGAAAAGGACGCAGCTGCAATTTGCCCTGCCCGTCTATGCAGCTGCGTTTCAAGGATAAAAGCCATGCCACGTTTTTGCCGCTTTACACTTATTAATATTTTTGCCTCTTGAGTCGGCGAGAATGTCAGCGAAATTTGTCAACTTTATTGCAACGCAGCGAGGATGTCTCAAGACGGCAAAAGTGAAAGTCCCAGCGAGGAAAGTGAAAATATCTGTTTATTAAGCGCAGGCAAGAAATTATCTTGCAGGAAATTGCAGGAAATTGAGAAAAATCACTCGGTTGGAAAGAAAAACTAAAAGCACTAAAAATAAAACTAGCTGTAAACGAACATCTGGACAAACAGATATTGAATATAACAGAATAAGTTTTTAATATAAATTCTGATTAAATTCTATTCTATTCTAATAAATAAATTTCCCCTACTGTTCTGGGAATTAAACAATCACCAATTAAAACATTATCTATTTTATATGGAGGTGCCGCAGAATATTTTCACTTGAGTTTTAAACTCTCTTTAAGAGTTGCCTAAAAGTATACAACAAAATCTTTAACGTGACAAATTTTGTAGCATACTCTTTAGCACCTTTCTTAGTGATTCTAAAACTGGAGTGAACTCTGAAGCTATCGAAGATTCCTTAACATGTAAAACCTTCTATGCCCTAAAATGTATTTTTGTAACTTGTCAATCAATAATCAAAATGATTAGCAGATTTCTGTCAGTGCATCTATTCTCACACTCTGAGTTTATTGAGTCAGAGTCAGAGTCATCATCAAGGTGAGAGCTTTTGCATGCTGATTAATGCGACTTGTCATAATATTCACCGATTGTATGTGCTCTGCATTTTGAATAAGACGCATCGGCAGGACCCATTATCCTTACACTTCTTGCATTGCAATTTCCTGTCCTTAGCTTGGCGATTTGCATGCTGATCTCATTAGCACAAAACAAGTTCATCTGCTGCTCCCGGGGAAGCAACTGTGCAAGTGCACAGTGCATCATTTGCATGCAAATGTCGTTGGTAGGCCACTTCCCCTCCTGGCCTCCCAGGAACTCCGGGAGTACCCTCCCTTGTCCCTCGATTTTAGCTGGTTGTTCATTTTGCTCTTTGGCTCGCCTTTGTTGTGGTTTCGTCCTGGTCTTGGCTTCTCTACAGCTCTGCAGCAGAAAATGGAAAAAGGGAAAGCCGGCTGGGCTCTAGGGCTGACTGGGCTCATAAAGCAGAGCCACAGTTGCGACTGCCGTTGACACTTTAGCCAATATTCAGTGCACGCAAAAAAACGGGGGAGGAGTAGTCGAGGCGTCGAGGAAGTGGCCTTTATGAAAAGTTTCTTTTTGCCATTCGGAAAACTTCTTGTTTGGCAATTGTGTTGGCCAACGGCGCGCTGTCGTTGTAGTTGTCGTTGTCGGTGTCGGTTTTTATTGCCCTGCCAACGTGCTCTTTACCCACTCATTATGGACAGTTTAGTTGCACTTTGAGGGTGGCTCCCAGATGGAAATGAATTTGCACATTACTTAAACCCCTTTCCCCTCCTTTCGGTATAATACATGTACGTGCAAGAGAGCTTTATACCGAAAGTATTATTCTTAAGTTAGAGATATTTTTAGCTCGGTTTCCTATCTTCAAAAGCAAGTTCATGCTGCAAAACTTCGCTATTCACAACATTTTTGCATCGCGGCAATCCGCTTACAAATAGCACTCGAAGTTCAAAGCATTTTACGAAAGCTACGACTCTGGCTCTGCCACTTAAAGACCAAATAAATAATGGCAAAGGTTGGCGGTGGCTGGAGCATCCAAAAGCAGCGAAGCCCATTAAAGCAATGCGCTCCAACGCGCTCCCCAAGTACAATTAAGGATCTCAACGAACGCCAAAAGCCATACGCCAAAATATATATTGTGGCCAGGAAACAATAAACAAAAAAAGAACAAACCTGACCGAAAGGAAGAAGTAAGAACAACCTTAACAGCTGTAAACAGGGCCAAGACTTGGGCCCAAGGCCAAGTTTGCGGGGGGAAAATAAACAAAAATGTAATTTGCGCCACTTAGCAGCGAGCGAATGGACAGTGCCATTAATAATTCCATTTTTTCGGGTATTACGGTGGTGGCACAGATAATAAGGAAATATGACTTTGTCCTGGGCGCCCCGCTTGACCGCAGAATGAAAAAATCCAGAAATGAAAATAACGCACACAAAATATAAAACTGAAAACGAAGAAACATTTTAAAGTGAAGCAGAAGGAGCTGGAAAAGGAAAAGTTAAGCAGCCAAAAAAGCCAAAAATAAATTTAATAAATAAATAAAATTATATACACATCAGCTTGAAGTTTCTGAATTTAAGAAGCCAATTATTTAATAACAATAAAAGGAAAAGATTAATGCAGCACCATTAGAAATACCATTAAGTAAGAAGCGGAAGTCTTTAAATATATTTTTAAAGTTTTAATATATTAAAGATTAGGCAAAAGGTTAATTAAACAAAAATTAAAAATAGGGACCTTGTAATAATTTTTTTGATTTAGATCTTAATAATATGAATTCCTGAACTACACCAATTTATTTAGAAATCCTTATTTTATAGACCCTACTTTTTCGTGGGAAACCCCCATCGCCTTGAGTCGTATCGTTGGCACACGGAAATTCAATTAAGGTGACAAACTGTCCGAATTTATGACATGGGGATCCCAAAGCCCCAAAGGACAAAAGGGGCTTGAGTAGGATTAAGACTCATATATTCGGGGGCGACCCTCATTCGCTGGATATCCTTTATGCATATTCATGGGCAAAAAGGGCGTGGGCTATGAATTATGAAATGTAATTGAATAATGACGGCAAGCGGTGTCAGTTGACAAGAAAAGTGAAATGCCAATGAGCGATTTATGGGCCAATTTCGATTCGATTTTGACAGCCGCAAAATGTCAAAGCCAAGCGAATGAATAATGCAAGGAGCACAGAGGATGTCCTTTCCCCCATATATAAAGCGTGGGCAAAGGATGCCATTTGCATTTCGGCTTACCTCTAAGTACCAGTACCCAATGCATTGGTGGATATTCATATTTCTGGTGCACGACGCCGCCGAAGGATTCCAGGAGAGCGACCTGGAGCTAGCGTTGGATTACGGCAGTGTGGCAGAGCCGCTGCGCACTTCGCTGTTGCAAAGTCATTTCCTGCAGGAGTTCGCGTTGCGCCACAAGCACATCCCCCGGCTGACCCTCTTCACGTGCCAGGATCCGCCTCCGCAGATCCCCGTGCCCAAGCCCCATGCCGAACTCCTTGGCGGCGCCTTCGCGGCGAAGAATGAGCAGCTGATTAAGAGCCTCTACCAGAACGAGCTCTTTGTGCGGATTCTGCAGCTGGATGAGCTGGCTCAACTGCTGCCGCAGCCGGCGGGCGGGCGGCGTCCGGGAAGCGGGCCATCCGGAGGATTCAGCCAGACGCCCAGCCAGGCGCAGAGTCTCACCGAGTGGTTGGACTCCGTGCTGAAGATGGAGGACCTCAGGCAAATTGCAGTCATGGATCTGGCATGCGGCTCCCTCAGCCGCCAATTTCTGGAGCTGGTAAGAGTTGGTTGGAAATGCGGTGAAAATCGAGGAAGGCACTCTCAGCCCGACACTCGCGAAAAACTGAAAGTATATTGGTAGTTTAATCGAGCGAAAAGCGTAAAAATAGCTTGGATAAGTAGGAAGCAGAAGAAACAATGGAGGAAAAAATAATAAACTGGTTTTTAGATTTCCAGATTTCGAAAATAAATTATTTAATTAATTTATAACAAAATTTCAGATCTATAAACCCTTTTAATAGATTAGTTAACAAAGCCGATCAGCAATTAAGTGTTAATTAAGTGTTAAGTGCTTTGATAATTTACTTTTTCTGTTGACTTTCAAAATTGGTGTACGATTCGAAATCTTTCCCTTTAAAGCTTAAAAGAAGTCCTATTTTTTTGAAGTGCAAGCGGCGTTCATCGCCTTGTCAAGTCCTGCCTAGTCCCCTTATTAAGTGCTCAAGTAAAATCATTTCAAAGGCTTCCACCAAGATGCTCTACAGCGAGAAGTTTCACTGGCTATTGATAGAGGATTTCGCCTGGCAAGGAAGACTGTCGACAGTCGTCGAGGAGAATGGAACGCGGCAGGCAAATCAGGCGTCTCCAGAGGAGGAGAACCCGAGGGGACAGTATATACAGGCGTTAGACGATGCGAGGAATCCCTCCATTGAGAGCTTCTTGGGAGGCATGAACCTGTACATGAACACCGAACTGACACTGGCCAAGCGAGTGTCCGAGGCAGCCCACTACACTCTGTTCGATGTGTGGTAAGTAAATAAATGTTCCGGTCAATTTTTTATTTCTACGAAAATGTAAGGAACTTTCTATTGGGTAATTAACGTGACAAAAAAATATGACAATAATTCAAACAAGTAAGAACTCCGTTCAACCATTTGAAACCTTTAAATAGTTTTAAGAGCCAAACATTTTATAAAACCCTTAATACATCTTTTATGATAATATTTAATTCCTATAACAATAAAGTTCAACGTCAACTTCAAATTGTATATGACAAATATTAAAGGAGCTTCTTACAGCTCACTTCACACAATGCCAAGGAATGACAAATGTCTTTCCTCTGGCTCAAACTTAAAGAAATCTGTCCAGGGCGGGGACAAGCTATCATTTTGTCCAGCAGACGACCTCAAAACCATTCAACCCAAGTCATTGCCCCTTGCCATGCCATCAACACATCAGCCATAATTTCCCAACTGTCGACTTCCCGCCTGCTAATTCCCACAACGACTTGCTCCCGCTTAGGAACCCCGGACTCAACTACGGCGGACACGTCAATCTCACCGAAATTGGCAGCTTCACGCCGTCGGAGGGAATCCAGTTGCATGCTTGGTTTCGGACCACGTCCACAGTGCTCCGTCGGATGGACATGCAGCATGCGAGGGTTCGCTGCATGGTTGTGGTGAGTCGGAGTCGGGGGGGAAATGTTAGGGCAGACGAAGAACCCATCATCGTCCCAGGAGAGGAATGCTGCACTCAGAGAAAGAAAGGGGAAGATAGCAATGGAGCTGTGATTTCAAACATTTTGGCCAAAAAAGCTTTTAAAAAGAAATATTAATTTTGATGTTTTGCCTTATATTTCTCCGATGTATTACCAGTTTCCGCACAGTGCAATAGTCTTTGACATCCATTCCATCTCGGCAGGTGACCAACAAAAACATGACGGGCAGCCTGATGTACTACCTCACGCACCCGGTGTCTGGTCACATCGACACGATGAATCGCTTCAACTTCAATCTGCTAATGGCAGTGCGCGACATGTTCAACTGGACGTTCGTCCTTTCGCAGACTACGTCGTGGGGCTACGTGAAGAACGGGCGGTTCGACGGTATGATTGGCGCTCTCATCCGCAACGAGACGGACATTGGCGGAGCACCGATATTCTACTGGCTGGAGCGGCACAAGTGGATCGATGTGGCCGGCAGGAGCTGGTCGAGTCGTCCGTGCTTCATCTTCCGGCATCCGAGAAGTACGCAAAAGGATCGAATTGTTTTCCTTCAGCCATTCACCAACGATGTCTGGGTCCTGATCATGGGTTGTGGCATTATCACTGTCCTAATTCTTTGGCTACTCACAACCATCGAGTGGAAGCTGGTGCCGCACGATGGATCGGCCTTGATCAAACCGAAGGGAGGAGCCCCACCACCGCGGCATCATCCTCAGCAGCAGCAGGAGGTACTGGAAGTGCGCCCCTTAACTGCAGTCTCGGTGGCTCCCATTGAGGAGAAAGTACCTGAAGACGATGAAACCGCACCCATCGATGCTGGAACTCTATGGCAACGCTGCTATCAAAAACTCAACAAGTACCTGAAGGATCGCAAAGCCAAGCACAATCAACCGCCGGAACGAGTTGGCCTCTTCCTGGAATCGGTTCTCTTTTTCGTGGGAATCATATGCCAGCAGGGACTGGGGTTCTCCACCGCTTTTGTCTCGGGTCGCTGTATTGTGATCACCAGCTTGCTCTTCTCCTTTTGCATCTATCAGTTCTATTCAGCCAGTATTGTGGGAACTCTATTGATGGAGAAGCCGAAGACCATCAAGACCCTGAGTGACTTGGTGCACAGTTCGCTTAGGGTGGGAATGGAGGATATACTCTACAACAGGGACTATTTTTTGGTAATTAAGAATAAAGTTCAGATATACTACAGAATTTATATTGAGTGAAAAAGTATACAACGGTGTGGTCCTTGAGATCAAATTAAACCATTTTTAAGTATACTTTTACTTTAACTTTACCTTTAAAAGCGCTTAAAAATTCAATAAAATTCTGTGCAAAGGTTATTAGGTTATTAAATTAAATTTCTTAATTTCTAACCAAATACTTCATTGCATACCTGCGGGCATCTTTTCAATCGATTTTAAATCCCGTACGATCATGGCCCTCCGAATTTATTTATTTTAATAATATTTCATTTTAATAGCACACCAAAGACCCCGTTTCCATGGAGTTGTATGCCAAAAAGATTACCAGTTTGCCAACCACTAAAGAAAACGAAGCCGATGAAGACGAGACTGCGGATCCGTCCTCTACAGATCCCGCCAAGTCCTATCGTGATATTGTTCACAGCCATGAAACAGGAGCTCATGCTAAGGAAAACGCAGCCAGCAATTGGCTAGATCCGGAAACGGGTTTACGTCGAGTCAAACACGAACGTGAGTTTAGTTCAAATTCCTTTTATTGACCTTAAGAACTTGTACTGCTTAGGCTTTGCCTTTCATGTGGATGTGGCCGCGGCTTATAAGATCATTGCAGAAACCTTTAGTGAACAGGACATTTGTGATCTCACCGAGGTCAGTATGTTTCCGCCGCAGAAAACTGTGAGCATTATGCAGAAGAATTCGCCGATGAGGAAGGTTATCTCCTATGGGTGAGTCATGAACAGGATGAATTCAATGCACTCATTTGTATCACAATAAAGTTGAGGGAGTGATTTCATTTATATATGTCGAACAACAAGTTCTCCATTTAATTATAATTTTATTTCATTTAAGTAGCAATTAAAATGAGTAGTTTCGTTATGAACACAAATAACCATTTGCACATGCAAAAAAGGGCTTCAAATTGTAAAATTAAATTCAATTACATCAACTAATAATTTTTCCATAATTTAATAACAAGAGCATTCTTTTTAACAATGTAATTGCCTTTAATAGCTGTCATCACTGCACAACTTAAAGCATATACTTTTTAACTACAAATAGTTTCAGGTTGGTATTTAAATTTAAATTCCCCTTAGATTGCGTCGCGTAACTGAGACGGGAATCCTTACGTACCACTTCAATGTCTGGCACTCGAGGAAGCCTCCGTGTGTAAAGAAAATCGAGACTTCGGACCTGCATGTGAGTTTCAGGAAAATTCGCACTTAACTTTTCATACCGCGAAGCTCTGCTAATTCCAGGTTGACATGGATACCGTGAGCTCTGCCCTGTTGATACTACTCTTTAGCTATGGCATCACACTCCTGATACTGGGAGTTGAGATCCTGTACTCCAAGTGGCAGTATAGCATCGTAATCAGGGTCAATTGAGTGTGATGGAGTGACTTGAATGCGAATCAATAAAATGCAAAAGCAGAGCTCTTACTTTGACACTTGAGATCAAGCGGAATTAATTGTCGTGGCGGAAGTTTTCAGTTCATTTTGAATGCGCGCTTTCCGTTTCATTAGCTCGCCACAAAGGGAAAATTCGATTTTCGCCCCAGACGACCCTGAGTGTGTCAAAAGGTAAAAGTTTAATTAAATCAACTTCGGTGCGCAGCAAATCAGGGGGTAAGAGGGAGCCCGATTGCATAATTAAATTGTGCAGTTGCTCAAACTTTTATGTGTAATGTCTGCGAGACAGGAGGTATTGACTTAATCCCATAATTAAACGAATTAGAATTTATTGCGCTCCCCTGGGAGGAGCTTAATCTCAAGGTTCAGGCAATCCACAGTCTGCAAATAATGCCACAAGATGGTGAAATTGTTTCTTCGCCCTTCATTCTCTCTCGAATGGAAAATGCCCCGCAGCGGGAAATGGCAGAGAAAGAGAGTGAGTCAATTTTAGCCACAAACGAACTACAAAATATCCATTAAGATAACAAGTTTTTCAGTAGTTGTAACACAGTTTTCCTTCCCTCTATTGCTCTCATATTCTTTTTATTTTGCTCTATGTCGTATCCTTGCCTTTTACCAGGAGGCTTCTTCACAAAAGTTCTCGTCCTGCGTCCTGTGTCCTGGGCCTGTGCTATTTTGGCTCCCTGCCAAAGTGCCGCTCTTAGGCATTTCTTTCCCTGTTTGTTTGTTGAATTTCTTTGAAAAGGACTCAGTGTTCTAGCCTGAGAAGCCGCAACAAGCATCACGTCTCTGGGAAATCAATTACAAGTCGTGAAAATCTGTAAAGCGCCACCGACCAACATGCTGCCCGAAAGTTGTCAACATTTTCATTTAATGTCCCTGCTCATTAGGAGTGACCCAAAGCGGAACAAAAAGCGTGGTAAATGCTCGATGGGCGGGCGGTGTGTGGAAAACTGAGTTTTCGGGTAACATGGCTGATTGAAAAAGTTGCCCAGACATATGGGTTTTCTTCGGTTCCTCGGTTCGGTTCAGTTCGCCTTAGTTTTGGTTTGGTTTCGAGCTTAATCCGTTCACTTTTGGTTATATTTATCCACGCAGCCAGAAGATGCAATTTGGTTGCCGCCTCACTTCGTCGACGGTGACAATTAAATTGTTTTGGCTTTGTTTGAGCAGCAAATTGTGCAACAAAACTTTGGCGGTTGCCAAGAAAAATAAACAGCGAAAAGAAAGTGCCAGAGAGAGTGCCGAGTGCAAGACCTGCAGGAGCCGTGCCATAATTAACAAAAGCGCTCAGCAGGGCGCGTAATTTTGCCCGCTTTACCGCCAGTGTGCAGCTGCACTGAGGAAAATATTGGCCAATATTGTTAATCATTCATCTTGTAAAATTTTCCTAATTATTTTTCATATCTTTGTAAACCTATAACTTGGGTCAGAAAATAAATAGAATAAATTTAAAGCTTGGAAGCAATTATCTTGTAATAAATTAAAAAAAAAAAGCTTTAGAACTTCCAATCTTTTTAAATACATTACGTGATGCAATCAGAGCAAACAAATTTAAAACGTGTTTTTTTCCTGTGATCCAACACAATTTATGCTCTCTCTCTCAACTCGGGGCCTGGCCAGAACCAAAAAGTTTCCGCGCAAAGCCAAACTAAAGTAGTTTCCCCAAAGACAGAGCCGGGCGAGATCGGGTCGAGATTGGCCAGCGAAAGGGGGACGAGAGCTGGGCATATGCTTTGGGGCTTGTGTCAAAGTGTGAAAAACTTTATGCGTCTTAATTAAATTTTATATACAGCGCAGGGAAGGAATTATGCGCCAAAATATTGCAACAGCTCCCACAGAGATCCCTCATCCTCCTTGGTGCCCAGCAACTTTTCAAAAGTGACAGCTGCACTGGATTGGGTCGCGGGTGTGGGCGCCACGGAGGAGTCGAAGGTCTGGCCGCGACTTGACTTTAAGCCAACCAATTAGTGCAAACTTAGGGGATAATGGAGTGCCTGATTATCAAGCTTATTCCGCCTTTTTATCTCCGCTTTGTGGGTTAATTTTTACGGCAGGAAAGTTACGCAGGTGAATATTATATACTAAGAGGGAAGTTAATACGAGGAAAATATTGAAGGATTTTCTTTAAATTAAAGTGAAAGTTGTATATGGAATATCTAATTCTTTCTTTATTTAGCATCTTCGAAACATATCTTTATTTACTTAAGTTTTACTCACTAGTTTCAGAGTGTTCCTTTTATTTCATACTCAATGTTTACCTCTGCTAATTAACTTTCTTCCTTAGCCAAATGAACTAAACAAATTTGAACAGAATTCGAGGCATTTCTGGATTCTCATTATCATTCCGAGCGCATAACCGGCAGAATGTGTGTGACACATATTTGAGGAGTAAGTGGTGGGAGTTTTGGCGACGAAAAAAGCCAGACACGTGGCTAATTTCGAGTGTCACTGCGCAGATTTTTGTGTGCGGATTCTCATGAGCTCGAAATGCTGAAATGAGATTTTGCTTCAGAGGAAGGTATAAGCTTCCTTGAATAGGTTGCACTCCTGCGCAAGGGCGGCAATTAAAAACTGCAACTAAAATATTCTATACAAATATGTAACATTCCCTTAAAAAAGTATCTACTCCACATCCAACTGTAACCCCCAAAACTAACTCGAACTAAAGCTCACTTAATTGCTTTAGTTCGAGTTCGCTTAATTAATATTGAGGCTCATGGAAGATAAATTAGTCCAGGACGTGAATGGTCATAATTGAGGTTTATTCATGGTCCATGTGTAATTTAATATTTCTGCAATTGTTTTTTGTGTCTGATTCATTTCTGTTGCAACTAATTCCCCAAACAAGTTGTAAACTTTAATGGCATTTTGTAGCTGTGTGCCCTTTTTC
Source organism: Drosophila auraria (assembly GCA_008042615.1). Taxonomy (NCBI): domain Eukaryota; kingdom Metazoa; phylum Arthropoda; class Insecta; order Diptera; family Drosophilidae; genus Drosophila; species Drosophila auraria. Next base: position 54,132 of record VNJW01008016.1, on the reverse strand, counting down.
TGTTTTTGCTCGCCAGTTTCGATTTGTTCAGTTGTTTTGCCTTCATAATAGTTGACAACTGTAATTTATGATTATTTTTTTCGCTGTGCTGGCGGTTTGGCCAGTTGCCAAACTATTTTTGTATGTTTTTTATTTTTTATCAGCTCTGCAGGTGGGAATGGAAGGTGAAAATGTTAGTTATGGGATTGTTAACTAATGTACGAATGCATTAGTTGAAAAATATATACAGTTTAAGTGATAGTAAACATTGCATAAAATGCCGAGCTCTTAGCGGAAAAGCTTTCACATATTATTTAAACGCTCTGGTCGATTGCCAACTTTTAGACAGAAGTCAGACACAGATAAAAGGAAATAGACAGCGGCGAACATCATTAATACGCATTATTTACATTTTCTCAAAAGTTCAAAATCGATCAATTGTCGTTTATTCGCTTTCAAGGCGAGTTCTTTCATCTGTGAAAGTTTCTCCGTCTCTGGAAAATTTCTTTTCCGTTAGTTCTAGGTTTTTTTTTGTGAAGTTCTGTCTAGCCGATGGCACCGGAAGTTGCCAGGCAGCAGCAGGAGGAGCAACAGCGGCGCAAGCCGGAAAGAAAGAACTAAAAGAAAATCGAAAGTTTTGATTTATAATCGGACAAGTTTGAAGCTTCGTTCGATTCAGAGCAGAGCTGCTGTTACATTTCTTGAGTTCTCGTCTATTGACTTGGTAGCGGATTTGACTCAGGAATGGAAATGGGAAACGGGAAAGTTTATAGCCGGATTCGTATATTTAATTTATTTACAATATCCGCTGGCTTTATTGTGCGTTGTCAGGCTCAGGTGTTGAGTGGGAAATTCATTGAAATGAGCCGACAATGCCAGGCCTTAAGCCCAATAAATTTCAATTAAAATGTCAACAATTTGCGGACCAGCGACAAGATCTCTTCCACCGACTTGTCAGAGAATATATTTTCCCAGAGATATACGTATGTATGTACGCATGAATGTTTATTGGCCGGGGAGGATTTATCGCTGCCATTTGCTTATTGACAGCTGGGAAAGTGAGCGTGACATGATGGAAAGTAATCTAATGGAGAGGATAGCCCAGCTGACTCAGGTAATTCATCATAAATATGCACAGACAATCCCGAGTACACCCCTCACACCTGTGGCTGTCGTCGCTGGAAGTCATCAATCTTCTAAAAGTCGACTCCTCCTTTTCTATTACGGGGAGGCAGAATTTAAATAAATTGTACTCGCAGTCGTGGGAGATGTTAACTAAAATGCATCCTGGCAAGTTGAAAAATGTGAAAGGACATGAAAATCGATTTAAGTAAGACATTTCTCTCTGTTTGTAAATTACATATTGGGTAGATATATTACAATTTTTGGTTTTTTAATCAAGATAAATAAATATCAAACCCGAAATAAATATATTTACTAGTTTTGTTAATGTTTTCTTTGTACTTATTTTACTTTTAAGTACAATTTTAGGTTTTATAGGTCATGTTTTATTGGTAAATAAGCTTTTACAATCTGTTCAAGTCTAATTATTATCATGTAAACATAAATTAGCATTTGCTGCTCTTATTTTTAAGTTCAAAGTTGAGATTATTTATTCAGAATGCAACAATTTTACTTTCTGTTTTTCTATGCATAAATTGCTTCCAGCTTAAATTGTTCCTTAATATATTCCATAAATATGCGAAGCCCTTAAGCCTTCTTTGATAGAAAATACCAGTTAATGCAACTCAAAATGGAGGTCAAGGCTAAGTGGAATCTACATTTTTTTATAGAGAAAAATGCTGCCGCAACTGCTTCACCCTCATCAAAGGAGTTTATTTTTCTTGCTTAAATATTTTGCTGTTTATTTTCCCATTTTTATTTAGAAGTTTATAATTTTTGAAAGCCGCAGGCGAATCGTTTTCAGGCTTGAAAAAAAAAAGGAGAAGAGTGTTTTGCCGGCCTTTGAGCATAAAATAACATGCAAAAGGAAGCTGTCACTGTGACGACCGAGCACTTTTGATAAGCCGCACAAAAGGCAGAAAGGGGTTAAGAGGAAGCACCGGCCGGCGGAAAAAAAGGGAGAAATAGAAATAGCGAATCCTGAAATGTTCGAAATTGAAAAGCGCTTTGGGGGCTGCCGGCTGAAGTGGTTAGTTTGCGTCCTTTGGCTGATGAGTGCGTTCTCTTGATTGCCGGCTCCCTATTGCAAACTCCTCGCTTTCCCGTTTTCCGTTTCCAAATCCTGCTCATCCCCGCCGAACTTGAAACGAGACTTAATGACACAAAGCGCACTAATTCAGTGGGCCACTCCAGTTGCCAGTCAACTTCCGCTCAGGATCTCCTCTCCCCCGACGACAAGCGAATTATTGTAATCCACTTGAGTTTCAATCGGAACGCACAAAAAAATAAGGAAATTGCTGAACAAAATGCACCGAGTGCAATTATCGGGGATTTCCTGGTTTGTTAAATGCCATGAAATCTTGTTATTCCCTGCAGAAACAGATATTTTGGAGTCTTTGGGGGGGAAACGCAAGTAATATATCCTGGACTGATTATCAGTGTTATGTAGCCTAAAATACTGAAAAGCAAATTCATTTTTAAAAGTATATAGTCTTTGCCGAACCAAAAATACCAATAATATTAAGGATATTAAATCAGTGAGATTATTAAATGTATTAAATGTATTAAATGTATTAAATGTATTAAATGTATTAAATGTATTAAATGTATTAAATGTATTAAATGTATTAAATGTATTAAATGTATTAAATGTATTAAATGTATTAAATGTATTAAATGTATTAAATGTATTAAATGTATTAAATGTATTAAATGTAAATGTATTAAATGTATTTAATGTATTAAATGTGCTATGTATTATGCAGTATTATAAAACATTTCTGAAACAAACAAATAGGTAAGCTGCATATCAAATATATGAAGACTTAGGGTAGCAATATTCCTAGTTCATAAAATTTCCCAAGGATAATTTTTTTCAAAGCCATGTTGGTTTTTGACATTTTACAAAATCAATTGTCTTAAGCAGCCAACCAATTCCTGTGACAACTGTTCAAAAATAACTTGAAACTAAACTTCTCAATCGTTTTTGTTACAAGCATATAATAACTTGGAAAAGAACATTGAATGTTGTGCAAACATGGCCAACTTAACTCCAAGTGCTGTCCAAAAATGAGGCACGAAAATGCCATTTCATAAATGCGCAATAAAAAGGTTTATGCCAACATTAAGATATACAATATTCAAATAAAACGAGAGTCTGGCCAAAAACTTTTGCCAACTCGAAATGCGACTCGTGGGCATTCGCATTCAGCTTCAGATACAAGGCACTCAGTTAGAGTGTACAAACTTAAGCTGACGACTTGACCACCAATGGGAATACGAAATTCGAAGTGAAAAACAAAAGCTGCAAATCCGTAATGATAATACCACGATTATTCTGTGCTTATGGCCAAGTTTCTGTGTTCGTTGTCTGATTGGAGATGAGAGAGTGGGGAAAACAGCCTGCAGTGCAAATATTGTTCGAGCGAAAATATTTATCTTTTGCCTACGCTTAACACGTATACGCCCCCATGGTAATTGCTGCATAATAAACAAGACGGAATCTCTACGGCAGCCGCAACTCGTCTTCCCTTTTGTTATTTGCATTGTCATTTGTTGAACAAAAGCGCTCCCAACTTGCCTGTGGGTTTAACTAATAAATACTACAATACGGCCGATGGAAGAAAATACTCTTCTCGTATATATCCAATTGTCACATACCGAGCAAATGGTCCATGTTGTTGAGTCAACAATAAACCAAAACCAAATGTAGTTTCGATTGCAGATTGAGTGCATGTTGAGTCTACTTGATGCTTAAATTGCGGGTATGAAGACAAAATATTTCCTAATATTATGGTGATTATTACAAATCTTGAACATTTAAATAAATGGGGAATATTTATTTCGGAGATTTACTCATTCTAAATGAGTTATTCTTGCTCTTCATAAACGCTCTTTGGGTTCAGATTTATTGAATTTGAAATAAAAATAGTGTAGAAGAGAAGGTACACAAAAAAAAACCAAGAGCTTAACCTTTATAAGCGTTCTCTTAAAAATGTACTTAAACAGTATACATTTTAGTATTTTAAAATTTACATTCAATAAAATAGTTTTTATACTATTTACAAATAATTGTGTATTGAGTATTATATTTATACGAACTTACACCGAAAATTCGATAGCTTATCGGGTAAGCTGAAATTTAGTGCTTTTTTGCTTGTCTCGTTAGTGATTTTTCTCAAGTCTTGGCGCAAATTAGTATAATTTTTATAATTTCAAAGTATCAAATTTATAAGCATCTTATTAAGAAATTCTTAATACTCAAAAGTATAGAGTTCATGTAACAATAAGTGGTATAGTTTCTATGACGATTTGTTTTTCTTTTTTTTTTGTGTAAGTAATGGAGCATTATTGGTCACTAAGAACCAAAATATTAGGAATTATAAAATGTCTGATTTTAAACTCTCACCTCAAAATTGAGCTTCATTGATCTGACAGAATCCGAGAGACTAAGGGGGACACCCCACAATCAAGAAACTTAAAACACCGAAATTTGAATACCCCTGAAGTTCTGCAATTGGATCATTGAAAATTGTAGAATTTTCAATTTTTCACGTAGAATTTTACATTTTTCATGTAGAATTTTACATCTTACTTGTAGAATTTTACATTTTCATTTTAATCGACCGAACGTTTCTATGGCAGCTATATGATATAGTTGTCCGATCTTAATGAAATTAAAACCGTAATTGTATAACCGTAAAAAATGCAATATCTTCAAAATGATTGATATACGTTGAAAAACAAAAAAGGTAAAATTTTTTGTACATTAATTTCGCCATCATTCCTATGGTAGCTATAGGATATAGTGGTCCGTTCCGACTCATATACTGCATGCTAAAGAAATGAGACTATGCTGAAAATTTCAGCCCGATAGCTCAAAAACTGAGAGACTAGACAGACGGGCAGACAGACGGACATGGCTAAATCGACTCGGCTGGTGATGCTGATCAAGAATATATATATTTTAGGGGGTCGGAGATGCCTCCTTTACTGCGTTACAAATATCATGGCAAAATTATTATAACCTTTGCAAGGGTATACAAATGTGGCAGGCAGAGCTCAAATGAATAAATTTGGCCGAGCTAAAGTGGCATTTAAAAGCGACTTTCTTTGCTAGTGGGTTAAATCAAATCCAAATTCTAATGTCTTCAGTGGCCATTTTAAACTGTATGTCTTTTATTTATTAATTGTTTTTGTCTATTCATTGCGTTTGTGGGTTTACAAGTTTATTAAATTTTCATGCTTGAGAAAAAATATCACATTTACCCATTCGTTTCTTTATTAGAACAAGCATCCAATTACAGAATAACAACATTTCTTTTCCAGTTCAGTATTATTATTACATTTTATTGTATTATCCTGAATTAACCATTTTTTTTTTCATTAATTTAACTTTATCTTTGGTCAGATTTTTTTCTGCACTGATTTAGAAGCCACGACCTCTGGCGCAGTCTTTCAAAATTGCCCAAAATTACTCGCACGTAAAACAATAAATTTTCATAATATCCAATGCCGCTGCCGCCTACACGTGTGTGCTACCACACCTCACACCCCTCTAATGGAGGGATGCAGGAGGATGCCACGTGTAAAGTGCAAAATTGCAGCATCAGCGAAATGGACCAAGTCGGGACATCGTCAGTGGCAGACACACTAACTGAGGGATGACGAAGGGGTTGAGAATGGGAAGGATACATACTCGGCGCAGGACGCAGGCCACGGACATGGGTCGGGAAGTGGGCATGGTCGGCCAAAGATTACCGTTATTTGTATGCAAAGCAGCAGGCCAAAAACCAGCAACACTGCCTGCAGAGTCACCATTCACGAAACGCCATTCAAAGTCGGGCCCCAAAACCAGGAAGGGGAATATGGATGGCAATGGGAATCGGGGATCCAGGAAGCACGGCGCAACACGACGGGGAACGTGTTTCAATTTTTATGACATTTCAATGCAGTTTATGTCAGCGAAACGGGTTCAAAATGGCCAAAGAGAGAGCAAAAGGCACCAAAAAGCTCGTTACAGTTTTGACAATTCAAATTTGCCCCGGGGCAAGAAATATGTATATACTATCGTACATTTTTCCCAACATATCTCAAAATACATATTTCTGGACAGTTTGTAACAATTCAATTCAATTGTAAAAATGTTCGAAACAAAAATAAAGCCAACAAAAAAGGAGACAACCTATCAAGTGTAAGGCCTTGCGGTAAGGAGCAGAAGGATTGTGCATACGCCATGTGGTGTCTGAAAATTCCATCTATTTGCATTTCAAAGGAATGGCGAAGAGTTCGCCTAGGTCTACCTCATTATTTATGAAATGAACAAGCTGCCAAAAGCCCCCAGTTCGAGTGAGAGTGAGAACCTCTATGATTTATTTATGAGACGTCAGCAGGTCGCCCCTTTTCAGTTTTCAACCAGCTCCTTTTGTGTGGCTTGTGAGAAACATTCATTCGCAGGCTTGTGCACCTAATGTTGGGGCATTAAAAACACAGCACTTTACCAATAATTAACCAAAAGTTGAGTCTATTGCAGTCTGAAATAAGTAAAATAACAAAAAACATTCTTGGTAAAGTAGAAATGATTTATGCAAAAGCTTCTGACATAATTAATTAAGTACAATTTCCTGCAAAACTTGAAACGTCTTTAATAAAATTAAATTATAATTTTAAAATGTCTCCCGAGGTTAAGATAAAATAAGGCAGCTATGTAATTATATTTATCCCAATGTTATTTCTTCTAATTTACAAGGTGCAAGATTCTTATCTTGATATGTGTAGCTTTAACTCCTATCTTACACGTACTACCGGTTATATGTTAGGCCCAGTTTAATGACATTTCCCATGGATAAATCGGAAGTTATATTCCAAAAACTTCACCATCACACGCTCATTAAAAGGACATTAGGCAAGTAAGCAAAACAAATGTCGCTGATTCCACTTAGCCTATCAGTCATCGGGTTAATCATATATATGAGTAGCTGCCATTATTATTCATTTTCGGCTTATATATGGCACCTGTCGGGGGCCGAGAGCAATACTCACACTCTGGCTCATCAGCAGGCTAAACTTAAGTGAGGCCATAAATCCTTTCGGAGCCTCTCATCAGGGACAGAAGAGGCTCTCGGCGGGCACGTGACTCTCATGTTGAGCTATCCGTATATACTTATATCCATATAGAACGGGTCTGGGGCTGCCGGCGTGATAAATTAACGCATTAAAGCTATTGCGGAGCCCCCCTCGAACAGTGGCCCCATGTCTCGCTGCTTTTAATAACACAAATTGCAATCGAATCCGAAAAATAAAGCGAAACGAAAACGGAATGCGAAATGAGATCCCCAAAATATTAACTCAATTTGCAGGGGCTTATATGTATGTATCGGGGCTAAAGGCCAACTTAAAGCATGAATATCTGAGCCGAGTCCCCCATTAAACATTACCAATTGATGGCGGGGAGCGCGAACTCCGGAGAGATACAAGAGTCGAAATTTAGACGCAGTCACTGAAAGTTGCAGCAAATAAACAGGAACTGGTCAGTTTCGACTTAAAAATAAAGTCCTGATACACTGAAGCCGTTCTGGAACTGTACTGGTACACTCAAAAAATATTCATGTATTGATATGGATGTTCCTCAGTCATTGGGGATGATTCTTCTATTTAAAATTTAAAAATAACACACAAAAATTGGGAACAAATATTCTTGAATTGAAAGGGTCTTACCCTTAAATTGAGTACGTCTGTTGTCTAGTTTTTAAGGAAGGGGTGAAAGTGGAAGACAGCAAAGTCATCATGATATTATTTAGTATTAACCTTATTTTAAAAGACATATTTATTGTTTTATTTGAGTTATTATATATATAATGTGTGTATTTTTCTATTACCCATAAAAAGTGTATATTTTTGTATATCTTTTTATACTATTTATATTTTTTTCTATGTATATTTTTATATTTTTCATTGTAAGTAATCAACAGAATATATTCTCTTAGTACTATGATTTTCTAAATGTACCAAAAATACAGATAACTACATATAGTTGCCTTGATCAAACAGCAGTTACCGAACCGAACCGAAATTTCCTCGTCTGTGTGCAGCTGTGTGCAATGAAATCGAAATCAAAGCACATCCATCCAGCAAAATGGACAAACAATGAAATAGTTGGGCAAATGTAAATACCACCTGAAGCACACGAAATATATCAATAGTCGGACCAAGCAAAGTTTAACTGCCTTTTTCGAGGAGAGCGCGGGTCGCCAATCGCTGCCAAGTTTTCCACTTGATGCAGATCGGGTAAAGGGGAAACCCAGAAAGGATGACAGAGAGCGGAGGAGAGAGAAAGGAGCCCGCAGAAGGCAACCAACATCTGCCTGGTTTAGTGGAAAACTGATTGACGCCATGTCTTTTGATTTCCCTCGTGTGGCGCAGCATCCACGCACAGGAGAAGAATGGATGAGCTGGCGTATCCTTTTGGTCATGGGCCCGACCCATATGTGTGACACTCGATGTGGGCAGCACTTGATGATCCGAAAGTGGGTCACAGCTCTCCATGGCAGGAGGCAGAACGTAAGAGATGGAAGCCCACAGTTGTGTCATTTATCGGTTATATCCAAGTGACTGCATATTTTTTAAGCTTTGGATTAAGGATACACATTTTTGCTATCGGAGTAATTACGATTTCATCGCAGGAACTCGCTATAGTTTGGAAACCAATTATAAGAGGGCTGAGAAGTATTTTAAGGTTTACAGTTTTGTAGCATACTTTTGGAAATTATTTAAACATATTTAAATTAATTTTTTTTCCAGTGTTAAGGAAAGTAGTTTACCTTTTTCCTTTAGGAAGCCAAAATAAATTTGCAGCTAAACTTGCGGCTAAATCCCAATTAAAATGATTCTCAACACAAGCATTTAATATGCTTTGGAAAATAATCTCTGCTACTCACACATTCTTTCTGCCTCCTGAAATCGGCTTTAATTTAAACAAAATCCGGGTTGCATTTCGATCAAATAAGCCTACATGTTTACAATTAAATTGCACACAGCATAACATCAATAAAAGTGTTAGTTTAAAAACAAGAATTTCTAGACCAGAGTGTGCATATAATCCGATTGCGAAGCTAAACTGATAAACTATTGAAATGTTCCATATAAAATACACAAAGAAACAAATCAACAAGCTACTTGTTGCTGGTAACAACGTTTTTCCATCGCTCTGCTGCAAATTGATGCGATGCAAATTCAATAAATCAGGCTTCAATTTGCGCAAATTTTGCAGCAGAGGGTCAAAAGTGATTCGCACTATATATGTACATATGTATCTGTATATGTTTTCTATTCTGATTCCCTTCCTCTTTCGTTTGCAAATATATTTGCCTAAAGCCGAAATGATTCCAATTTGTAAAATGACAATGCCCGGAGGGATTTTCGGCGGAAAAGCGAAAGGAAAAGCCAAGTCATCTTCAGGATATTAACACTGTCTCGCTCTTTCGCCCTTAATGGATAATGTTAACTGGCGTCTAATTGCATTTGCATATTTTGATAATATTCCAGAAGGGGGAAATGAAACTGGCAAATGCATTGTGCGCTTAATGCGGATGAAATCGGGGAATTCCATGCAAAAGGATCGGAGCGAGCGGCGGGACAAAAGGAAATTCCTAAGCTGCCAACGGAAATTTAATTGCATCGAGTGAAGAAGTTCCGTTTAACTATGGCGATTAACCGGAATTATTTATTAGTTTTAGCCTAATTTGTGACATGTGCAACCAATTAGTGATTAAATCGCATGGCCAAAAAAGGAAGCAATGATAACTTTGACTAATTAGCTGTGCTGTGGCCTTAATTCAATATTAACATCTGTGGCTAATAATAGCAGTCACGTATTTCATTTTAATATTATCTTTGTTTTATTATACATACATTTTAATATTATCTTTGTTTTATTATACTAGAATTGAACATTTTAATATTATCTTTGTTTTATTATACTAGAATTGAACAGATTGCTTAAATTGGGAAAGAATTTAATCACAAAACCAAATATTTCAAATATTTCAGTATAATAAACGCATTTTTTATACAATAACAAAAAATTTAACTAGCCTTTACCAAGTTAAATAGCTTTACTTCAGTTTGGTCAAGATCCTTATTTTAGTATTATTTTATTTCTATTTATTTTAAAAAACTTTCGCAACTCATTTAGTCAGGTAAAACGAGAATAGAAAATATAAATATTGTACGCCATAAAATAAATTATTACTCAAATAAAATAAGTAACATAATTATAAAATCGTTTTTTTTTTTTTTTATACCACTGTTAATTTTTTACCACTGTGATTTTTATTATAAAAAGGGGACCATCGGTAAGTTAAAGCAGTCATTTAAAAAATATGTTTTTAAGATAAAGAGTTAAAAAAACGTTTTTTCTTTGTATTTTACTCACTTTGTGCTAATGGACTGGTGGCGCCCCAGACAGCGTATTCTCATGAAAACAGTTACATTGGCATTACCAGACTTTCTTTAAGCAAAGTTTCCCACCCTTTTTTATCAGTCTGGCAACGACAATGAGAAAGTATTTGAGGGCGATATAAGTCTTTTTAAGCCGTTTCATGAGCTTATTTTTTGAGGGTTTTCCCCAATTTTATAGCGGAGAATCAGACTTTCTTGAATGCCTCTCAGGGTGGCGCACCCATATTGAGCAAAGCTCAAAGTTTGGCAGCGCCAATGTCATGAGGGATTTTATACTCTTGTCAATAGTTTGATAGTATCGATAGTATCTTACGTCGTTTTTGTTCACTTACGTCGTAGATCTTCACGTTTTTGTCCACTTACGTTGTAGATCGTTACGTTTTTGTTCACTTACGTTGTTCAGGATTTTTTAGGGCGAATTGTCGACTCTCAGATTTTTTAGGGGGGAAGCTAAATTTTCAACTGGCAACACTGAAATTAGTAGCAACTGTTTGTAAAACAGTTAAATTTATTTGTTAAACTCATCGAAAATTAACCGGAAATGGCAGCAAAGGTAGCAAGCGGCACGAACAAGGTGTTCCAAAACGTGAGTATCCAGTGAACCACCGAAAGACAGCTGGTGCGGAAAAAGTAACCTCACTTTGAGCCCTGCCCCCGGTGGCCACAAAAAAAAACTACAATTCGTTAATAATAATAAATTTCCGTTACCGCAGCACGATGATGTCCACATCTCGTTTGAGGACCAGCAGCGAATCAACCGTTTCGCCAAGCACAATGCCCGCATGGATGAGTTCAAGGCTGAGTTGGAGATGAAGCGCAACGAGCTCAAGTGCGTGGAGGAGGCGCTGGAGGAGATCGAATTGTTCGACGAGGACGAAGATATCCCCTTCCTTGTGGGCGAAGTTTTCCTCTCACACAAACTAGGAGCTACACAAGATCTGTTGAAGGAGACCAAGGATCAGGTGCTGAAAGAAATCGCCGGCGTTGAGACCAAGGCCAAGGTTATCAAGGCGGAAATGGATGAGCTGAAAGCCCATTTGTACCAGCGTTTTGGTAGCAACATCTCCCTGGAAAGCGATGACTAAATCACCCGTCAAACCTTTTTGCATTTAACGCTTAACGAAATAGAGTACACTTTAATTTAAACTCAACTATAAGAAGTATTCTTGATCATCGAAAGAAAATGATGACTAACTACTCTTAGTTACTGAAACAATCTTCTTGATATGAGGTGCACTTTTGGGAGTTTAGACTAGTGGGATGGTTAGTGAAGTGGTCCCCGCCTTGCAGAAAATCCCTTTCTTCTAAATGGTGATTTAAAAATAGAGCAGATTTAATTTTAAAGTGTCGATTTTACCACTTATTGCTTAGAGCACTAGGAAGTATATGATGAGGGCAATGATAAGCAGGGTGACAACCACTCCGCCAATGAATATCCGACGATCCTCGACCAGTCTGCGTTCAATAAGCTTCATCGTGTGATTGGATAGGCCCAGTGTACTGCCAATCGCCTGGATTCGCTTGTGGGCTCCGCCCAGAGTCATTCTTTGGGAAATTAGGCTTTCGAGGATTCCGCTGCCGGAGGCTATCATGTCGTCGACACCGCGATGGGCGTTGCCCAGTTGGGAATGGTGCTGCAGTTCATAGTCTAGGTTCAGACACGTCTCCTCCGGCTGGGAGCTATTGGCCGTGAATCTGTGATTCAGGAGCTGTTCCCTCTCGGATAGTTCCTGCATCCGCCTCTGCCGGCGCTCCCGGGCTGTTTGCAGGGCAGTCTGCAGGTGTCTCAGGTCGTACTTCAGTTGATCCACCCGCAACTTGGAGCTCTGTCTCTGCGAAGGCGGCACTTTAAACAGCAGCACATCTAACCTGTCGCAGTTTCTGTGAAGTCAAAGCATATACAATAGTTTTAACATTATTCAAGGATAAACCGCTTGTAACACCCACGAATTGGCCTGTGTAATCTTCAGCTGAATCCCATTTTCCACGTCTAGGGATTCTTGGGCACTCAGCTGACTCAGTCGCTGAAAGTCCCGCTCTATTTCCTTCACCGCATGATTGGTCTGATGGTACAGGGTCTCCATTTTGGTTCCTTTATCGATCCCTCATTAGTCGTTGGCCAGTGGGTCCGCCAATTTATATTTAATTGCTCTAGAAATGGGATTGTTTAAAAAGCTGACGCGTTGCATTGAACAGTGTTGCTCATTTAGCTATTTTCCCACTAGATCTTGAGTTTTTTTATTGACAAAATAAGATATATAGACCTATTTAGTTTTACTTTTTTTTCTAAAATTTCTTTTAGTTGTGACTAAAGTTGAATATACAAATATTTTTTGAATAGGTTAAAAGTCATTTAAGTACATTTTACGGACGTCTAATTACTCAAAAAGTTCTAAAACAAACATATGTAAGCTAGAAAGGTAGCTAACTTTGGTCAACCGAAGTTTGTATACCCTTGCAGTATGCAATTAAAAGTCGATCCATTTTGATAAGAATTTAAAAAAAAACGTATTTATGTCAATTTTTATATCATTTACCCATACATTTTACATATAGATTTGTACATTCTCGTATACATCAGCCGATCGCCTTTACGGCAACTTTATGTTAATCCTGACGATCTTAATAAAGTTAAAACCGTAATTTTAAAACCGTAAATAAAAATTTTTAAATTTCTATTACATTAGAGGTGGAGAAACATCGGTGACAACATCGATGTTTTTAAAATGTCTTGGAACATCGATGTTTTGTAAGGAAACATCGATGTGTTTGTCTCATCATACAAGTAAGGGAAGATTTATTTAATTTATTCTTAAGCAAAATTTTTTATTTTTTCTTGAAAACATCGAAAAACTTCTATGTTTTTCTTCATCGATTATATGACAAATTAAAAAACAAGTTGGAAAAAACTAAATAGAACTCCCGATAGTATCGTAAAAGTCGAAAAAAACATCGATAGGAGCAACGCCGAAAGTCTCTCCATCGATAATATCTTACGTCGTAAATCTTCACGTTTTTGTTTACTTGCGTTGTTCAGGATTTTTTAGGGGGAAATATCGACTCTTTGAGATTTTTTAGGGGGAAGCTAAAGTTTCATCTGGCAACACTGCAAAAACCACAATGGCGAATACATCGAGTACCGGCGTTGGTAAGAAAATAATTTGATAAATTAAGGATTTGGCAGCGTATTAACTCGATCCGTACGTGGGCGAAACTCCAAACCGCATTTGGCCGCATTTCCCGCCGCCCGGCGGCGTGTTTAGCCGCCGCAACGAGCGTGAAAAGCGGACAGAAATGTGTGTGTGTGTGAAAATGAGGAAAAAGAAGACGGAACGAAAGCAAGGGCGACGACGAAAGCCGATAAAAGCGAATGGAACGATGGATAGTTTTGCAAGCGGGCCACGCCGCTCTTTTGTTACCTTTTCGATCCGTTCCGTTGGAAAAACTCCGGTGCAATTGCAGTAATTCAGCTTCGTGACTTGACATTTTCCGAAATATCACCCCCTCCGTCACTGCCCCTCTTTCAACGCCCTCGCTCGACCTCTCTTGCTCTCTCTAGCAATCTTCCTCTTTCCATTTAACTTTTGAATTTTTTGCACACTTGGGTTTTGCGTGCGTTTTGAAAGCTGCTTCTTTTTCTAATTAAATTAGCTGCAAGTTTCATTTGCTCGAATTGTTTTTGCAAATGCAGAAATTATGCACCCTTCCACCCGCCGCCGCCGACACACCCTCCACCGCGCCTCGCGTTATGATTTCTTCTCTTTTCTTCGCACTTTTTATTTGTTCTCTGCGAGCGCCCGAAAATGCGTGCAAAGTCACACGGCCGCAAAACAAAAACAACACGAGACGCAGAGCGCAAACAACAACAACGCGTACCCATATGACCCCACACAGAGAGAAACTGACGGATATTTGGAATTCTTATAGAGTTTTATATTTAACTTTTAGATTTTATTGCCTGGAAACAGATTAATATTGTGCTTTTAAATTTCATTTTACATATATTTTAAAATATTCTTTTCCATACATATATTGCATGTATCAATGTAATAAACGATTTGACAATTTTCTGTGCATTAGGAGAAACAAAAACATTGAGTCGCCAAACCTTTATGACAATCTTTAAACATTAAAAAAGTTTCAGTGCAAATCTATTATGTCACCGAGCTTAAATCAAATTCTCACCTTCATTTCCTTCATTGCAGTGGTGCCACGAAATTTCCGCTTGCTGGAGGAGCTGGATCAGGGCCAGAAGGGCGTGGGCGATGGCACCATATCGTGGGGATTGGAGAACGACGACGACATGACGCTCACCTACTGGATCGGCATGATCATTGGTCCGCCTAGAGTAAGTTTCTGCTGGGAACGGCATTGCAGTACACTTTCGTCACATTATTTTAGCTACGTCACAAGATAAGCCCAAGCTATCAGTTATTTCGGTAGGATTATTGACATTTTACCGCCTCGGGTTGCGTAAAGAGCATGACTGTGAGGTAAATTTTTTAACGGCACGCGTGCATTACATATCTTGAGGGATTTCTATTTAGCTGGAGAGATGGAAAGTTGGTAATATTTGCATTTGATAAGGAAGTTGCTCATGCAACTCATCGTGAAAAGACCTTTGAAGTTATTTGCCTTTGATAAATACGCCAGTTTTATGATATTTGGGGAATTCCATACTCTTAATCTTAAAAGAAATACAAATAAACGAAATTATCATTAAGTTAATATCATTTACCAAAAAGTTAACATGGAAGAACCGTAAAATCCTTTAATAATAATGCACCCAATATCCATCCAAGATGATCTATGTTTTTTAAAGAAACATTAAAAAACGCAACTTAAGGAGCATATTCTTTTCGGAAAGTTAATTGTTGGCATAAAAGTAAATGTATTTTAAAGATTAAATCGTTTCCGTGGTTAATTGCTTCTAGGAAAATAGCAAGCTAACTAGATTTGCATTTTTTGCATAGTCCAAAGGAAGGTTGCGCGCGCCACCACATGAATCATTGAGGAGTTAGGGTTGGAGGGGTCGCCTTCCAGTATTAGCACTCCAACAAGGCTTTAGGTGCAGTGGCAGTTGAAAAATAGAAAGCCAATGTGGAATGGGACACCGACTGACTCATCGACATTCTAGTGCTCGTAATTGTATAGAGACTTGCATTAAATGGTAATTACAAATTCTATTGCTTACAGACACCATTCGAGAATCGAATGTATTCTCTAAAGATCGAGTGTGGCGAACACTATCCGGATGAGCCGCCCACGCTCAGGTTTTTAACTAAAGTAAATATAAACTGCATTAACCAGAACAATGGCGTGGTAAGTTCAAACACTTGGATTTAGCAATTTGTAGTCAACGGTTGAGTCTGATGATGATTTCATTTCATATTCCCACAGGTTGATCATAGATCAGTGCCCATGTTGGCCAGATGGAGTCGCGAATACACTATAAAAACGATGCTGCAGGAAATCCGTAGGATTATGACCATGAAAGAGAACTTGAAGCTGGCACAGCCGCCAGAAGGAAGCTGTTTTTAGTTGACAACATCCGTTAGCAACACAAGCGGGAACGACTGCAACTTCGACGGGAGCAGCCTTCACACTCTATAAAAAAATAATAGCAGGAAAACCCCATCAGTCCAAGTCCAAGACCAAGGTCGTCCCCATCCGAGGATGAGATTGTGTGGTGGCTACTCCTTGGCGTTGTTCCGGCGGCAGCGAATTATTGATTATGATGATGAACGTAATTGGAGATCGAGTGCGGTTATTGTAGCAACAACAACAACCAAATGCAAGCTATATACTATAAGTAAAAGGAACAGCAGCGATAAATGCGATAGAAGAAGCGTCACTATGAAAAGGTCGTCGTCGTCGTCGTCCCTTCCGTCATGAAACTATGTCATCGTGTTTGGTTACTTTACTTCTACTTCAGCCCCAACAAAACAACCTTCTTAAATAAGAAATAAAACAACAAACAGCGAGAGAAACATTTAAATAATGCCTATGAGAATGAGAAAGATGCAAGAAGTCAGTTCAATTTATAATTTCCAAAACAAAAACAGAAACAGCAACAGAACCCGTAAACGTAAACTAATCGAAACGAACAGCAAACAAATGCAAGCAAGCATGAATATGAGCAAGATTTGAGTTGAGTTCTTTAAAAGAGGGAAGCGTAATTATTGTTTTTTGCCTAAACTAAAATTTATTAATTATATACATAAAAACAAAATATATATATTAATTTAAATAAAACAAAACAAACAAGTCGAAGAGAATCTTTGTAGACGGCGCCAGTACGAAAGTTTTTTATTGAAGAAGCTATCTTTAGTTGTTTCTTTTTGTTTTCGTGGAAATCTTCCTCCCATATCGCTTGGGGCGAGAGAGACGCGATTTATATTCAATTGAAATGTGGAAATTATAGATATATATATAGAAACACACACCACACACACACACTAAGCTGATGAGGAAATCGAGTGGACAGAATGATGAACGATGATTAAAATAATACTTTAATATAAGCTTCTAAATAAAACAATTAATCAAATAAAAACGAAGAGTATATCTGGTGAGAATCGGGCGTCACTTATAGAGGAAGTCATAACTTGAAGCGGACGAAATGTTTTTCCAAACTTTTTTCTCAGCAAAATACGAAATCCTGCCGTCTTCAAAAATCTCTGGTTAGTGCTGGAAATGGGTAAGTTCTAATCTATGGGGAAAGCGTGACTATTTTTTATTTCAATTGTTCTTTAATGCTCGACGAATTTTATCAGGGATGCCACAGAAATGGCTGTGAATTTGAAATCAATTCAGAATGTTCCCTAAGGTATGCTACAAAATTTTAAACAATTCCGATGAAACTTAAGTCCTCACAAGTTTCAAAACACCATCTTGGACGAATTTGTATTTTATTTAAAATCCATAGCGATTTCGGTGGCCCTCCTGAGAATTAATTTGGAACGTAAATTACTTTATTGCTAATTTTTTACACCAAGTTCTCAGAACTACCAACTATTTTTGTATCCCTTAAAAATGTTTGGAACATGGGGAATGTGTACCCCAATGTTAGCCACTTCATTTAATAGAATCCGTCCATCACTTTTCTGATCATTTCGTCAATTGTTTATTATTTTTTAAATACATAATTTGAATTATAGATGTTATACACATTCAATGTAATATTATTCTTCCTCGATACATTTTGCTAGACTCTCATTTAGTTTCTTTAGCTTAAAGTCCCCTCTGCGATATCTCCGATCTGATCTCTCAACTGGCATTGGCATACCAAAAGGTTATTATTTTAGCTAGTTTTAGTTTGGATCGTATTATGGTTGGCTCTCGCAAATGGCATTGTTTGGTTTCATTTCTTTGAAAGAGAACATTGACTTGGTGGTTGATTTTGTGTGTTGTTGGTTTGCTTAAAATTGATTTATCTTTATTAGTCGGTAAAGCCGCGATAACACTGCAATTCTTCACACCATCGAAAATCAAATTCAAACAATCTATTTCTTATCCTTGGGCACGAACACGATCTTTCGCGACTTGAGCGTTGACCACTTGTGTCGCTTAATGTAATACGAGACGACAGTAAGGAAGCCGAGGATTCCAATCACCTTGATCAGCAGTTGCTTGCGATCATCGTGCTCCGGCTCGGAGGTCCACTTCAGGAAAGTGGCCACATCCTTGGCCAGCTGACTCTGAGTCGGCGCTGTGCCGTCCTCGTACTCGATGACCTGCAAAGGATTTAGATTTTTGTTTTTATTCAGACTTTCCAATTAATTAGCTTCAACTCACCTCGTTGTACAGCACTTGGGCCATGGAAATGGCACCGCCCGGGAAGTACGGGTTGAAGTACTGGCCCTCACGAAGAACCACTCCGGCAGGAGCATCGTGGTAGCCAGTGAGCAGCGAGAAGATATAATCCTCTCCGCCCTTGCGGGCCGAGACGATGTAGCTCAAATCCGGAGGATAGGCGCCGTTGTTGGCAGCACGAGCCGCTTCCTCATTGGGATAAGGCGACGGGAAGTAGTCCGACAGCTTGCCGGGACGATCGAAGTAGTTACCAGCGTCATCCGGACCGTCCTTGACCTGCATAAGAAAACATTTAGATTAGATTTCTAAGATATCTGCATTAATGCTCTATAGGACTTGCCGTGATCTGCTCGGCTTCAGCCTTGGCCTCGGCTTCGGTGTGGCTTACACCAATCAGATTGCGGTAGGCAATGTATTGCATCGAGTGGCAGGCGGAGCACACCTGCTTGTACACCTCGTAGCCACGGCGGACGCTGAAAAAAAGAGACAAACAAAAATTATAATTTAAGGGTTGTGTTTGTTTACTTCCTAGAAACTCATTCCTTGTGAAAAATAACACAATTTCTTTTAAACCTTAATTAGTTTTCCATTAACTAATATTTTTAATTTTAAGATTTGCAATCTGATTGGCAATCAGTGACCCTTGACCCGCTGCTTACCTCTGGTGATCCAGGGCGGACAGCAGGCCCTTGTGGTTCCAGGCCTGTGCTGGGGAGTGCACCTCGCCACCGGACGCCTGAACGGACTGCTCCAAAGCGAAGAGGAGGGCTCCAACGCCGCCGGTAATCGCTCCCACGGCTCCGATCAGCTGTTTGCCGCACGCACACACACAACGCACACCCGCACAACGACACCGATACCGACCGAGAGGAGAGAAGCAAACGCGTTTTGAGGTTAGGTCCGTTCGGGTATTATGAAATGCCAGGTTGGGAATCTCCGATTCCTGACTCGCAAACTCACCTTCTTGTTGCCACTTGCCCAGCTGCCGGCGGACGAGAGGTTCTTGGCCTGCAAGGGGAAAATATTGGATTATAGTCACTCGCCATTGGCCAAACAGTTGAGGGTACGAATTTTTGCACGGAGTTACATAATTGGGGTGTTCGCATCGTATCGATGCAGTGGCTCCCAATCGAGATTACGGATCACAGATAAAAGCTTCTCAGACGCTCGATTCAAAATATTGCACTGGCAAATCGTCCAAATGGAGTGGTCTTTAATGATGTTTTTCTCCATTTGACACGACTGTGGAAAATTTGGCCCATCGATCTGCGGTTTCCCTGCGAGGTCTTTACCTGCTGCAGGTTGAGGGCTGGCGTCGATTTTAGCAATCTCAAGCCGTGGAATCTTCGCAATGTCGCTGCCATGGTGGCCGGAGTTTAAATTTCTGCGTCGTCGGTCGTATAAAGGAAACTTTCGGGGCAGCGAATCGCCAATCGAATCTTTTAATTCCACTGACTTCTCTCTTCCTCTTTCTTGCTGTCAAGCCACCAGTGTGACCGAACTGGCCAATAAAAGATACAAAACCGCGATGTACTAAAATATAGTTTTAAAAATTATGTTTAAATGAAAATTTGATTTAATTTGAGATATTTGTCATGTAAATCCAACCAACCTGCTCAGGAAAATTGGATTTACAACGGTGTACATACACAGTATACGTCACAAAATTTTTTTAATTTTAGTGGCAGCCGCACACCGGTTCCAAACGCTGGTTCCGGTCCTAAAATTAGCGCTTCCCTTATCAGCCCATAGTCGACGAATATGATATTTCTGACTTGCGGTCGGTGCAGAAAAACATCCAATTTTCCCTGATATTCAAGGTTTAAAATCTCCAAGCTTGGATATTAATGTGTCCTTAAATGAGTCAGTTAATTTTGATGAATACACGGTGTCGACAACGTCCAATTAGGAAACCATTCGTGCCATTGACATGCAATAGAATGTTTTATGAGTTCTTTATATCTGAATTTGTCGAAATGCTCGACTTTTCCAAAAGTTTCGCAACTTAGTTTAGTATTATCTAGTACTTTTTCGTTAGTACTGGTTGCCTTTCCGCTGATCTGGCAGCCCTCACACGTAATTTTTGTTTTGAATTCCCCACCTATCACCAGACTATTTTCGATTTTATCGAGATCATATAAGTCAGATATTATTTAAAACACCAGAACAAAAAAAGTAACAGATTAGTTTTTGCTAAAACAAGGGCTTATTAACTGTTTTCGACTCTATGCAAATTAACAAATAAACAGCAATCAATACATCACTCTCCCTCATTCGGAATATTGGAATGTATCATAAAAAAGACTAATCCATTTTATCGATAGTTGGCAGCTTTTCCCTGAAAAAAAAGCTGTTTTTGACGGGAAGAACGATCAAATAAAGCCCAAAAAATTTTGATAAAAGCTATTAAAAAAGGCATTTCTCCGAACAAGTTTATTTGTTGCTTTTGATTAACCAAGAAGAAAAAATTAAACGTAGTTTGGTTATTGTTATGTTATTATTAATTATATGTTTATCATTTCATCAATGCTTGCAGTTTTTTCCTCATTTTCAAACGATTTTTACGTATACGTAATATATGTACATATACGTACATATTTTATAAGCTAGGCGTCACTCCTTTCTTGGAATTCGCCACAAACCGACCAAAGTCAGGAATAAGATATTTTTCTTAAATATATACATAGTTACAAAGTTATCTTAAAAGTAACAATGTAAGGATCCCTTCTAACGCTGTCTTAAGTCCTAGTATCGACAAAACAGTATCAGTAATAATTGTATCATTTTTTTGTATCAAAAGCATTTAACAAAAATAAAAAGCCAGAATTCCCGCTGCCCGCTGTTTCTAAATATTTCTCGCAAATGGTCTTTAAAAAGAGCCAGATTTGACGGAAAAAAGCGACTCTGGCAACACTGGTCACTCGCAAAAAAACAAAAAAAAAACCTAGCAACGCATAAACAAATGCGAGGAAAATTAGTAGCTATTGATTTCCTCTAACTGCGGTCAGCGGAAAAACTAGATAGTTGCATTGACCGGAAGAGGAATTAACCGGAGACGCTCCCAGAACACATCAAAATGCCGCCGCAGGAGGATGAAGGAAATTCGGGGAACACAACGGCCCAGCAGCTCGATGACGAAATCGAAAATGTGCGTGTGGTGGTGCGAACACGGCCGATGGACAAAAATGAGTTGTCCGCGGGAGCCCTGAGTGCGATTTCCGTGGACAAGATAAACCGGGCCATTACGGTGATGAAACCGAATGCTACGGCCAACGAACCGCCGAAGACCTACTATTTTGACAACGTTTTCGATGGCGGCTCCAATCAGTTGGATCTGTACGTGGACACGGCTCGCCCCATTGTGGACAAGGTTCTCGAGGGCTACAACGGCACCATTCTGGCCTATGGACAAACGGGCACTGGCAAGACCTACACCATGTCCGGCAATCCCGATTCGCCGCAAACAAAGGGAATAATACCCAATGCCTTTGCTCATATTTTCGGGCACATCGCCAAGGCCAAGGAGAACCAGAAGTTTCTGGTGCGTGTCAGCTATATGGAGATATACAACGAGGAGGTGCGGGATCTGCTGGGCAAGGATGTGGGCAAGAGTCTGGAGGTCAAGGAACGGCCAGACATTGGTGTTTTTGTAAAGGATCTCAGCGGTTATGTGGTGCACAATGCCGATGATCTGGAGAATATTATGCGATTGGGCAACAAGAACCGAGCTGTGGGCGCCACCAAGATGAATCAGGAGAGCTCCAGGTCCCATGCCATTTTTTCCATCACCGTGGAGCGGAGTGAGCTGGGCGAAGGCGGTGCCCAGCACGTGCGGATGGGAAAACTCCAGCTGGTGGATCTCGCCGGGTCCGAGCGGCAGTCCAAGACCCAGGCCAGTGGCCAGAGGCTAAAGGAAGCCACTAAGATTAATCTGTCGCTTTCGGTGCTGGGAAATGTCATAAGTGCTCTGGTTGACGGCAAGAGCACTCACATCCCGTACAGGAACTCTAAGCTAACCCGACTTCTCCAGGACTCCCTGGGAGGCAACTCCAAAACCGTGATGTGTGCAACTATCAGTCCAGCGGATAGCAACTACATGGAGACTATATCGACTCTCCGTTATGCTAGTCGCGCCAAGAACATCCAGAATCGTATGCACATCAATGAAGAACCCAAGGATGCTTTGCTTCGCCACTTTCAGGAGGAGATTGCTCGACTTCGGAAGCAACTGGAGGAGGGCAGCAGTTTCGAGGAGGAGCCACCGAGTTCTGAAGAGGAGGAGGACACAGCCGACGACGAGCTAGAGGCCCCTCTGGAGATAGAAATGGAGTCATCAACTGTCCAGGCTGCGGAGAAAAAGCCGAAGAAGAAGCGAGAGAAGACCGATGAGGAGAAGGAGGAACTAGCACAGCGCAAGAACGAGCATCAGCGGGAAATAGAGCATGCCAAGACGGAGCAGGAGACCTTGCGTAATAAACTAGTCTCCCTCGAGGGAAAAATCCTCGTGGGCGGCGAGAATCTGCTGGAGAAGGCTCAAACTCAAGAGAAACTACTGGAGCAGTCCATCGCGGAGTTGGAAGAACGCGAAAAATCCGAGGAGGCCCTGAAGCAAACCCTGCAGCAAAAAGCCACCGAAAGGATTGACATTGAGGAGCGGTATTCCACGCTCCAAGACGCCAGTACTGGCATCACCAAGAAGATCCACCGGGTGATGCAGATGCTGATGGGCGTGAAGTCGGAGCTGGCTGATCAACAGCAGGAGCATCAGCGCGAAAAAGAGGGGATCTACGAGAACATTAGAAGCCTTTCCAGGGAGCTAGCACTCTGTGAACTAGTATTAAACTCCTACGTACCCAAGGAGTACCAGTCCATGATCAATCAATACACCCATTGGAACGAGGACATTGGGGAGTGGCAGCTGAAGTGTGTGGCCTACACGGGAAACAACATGCGTAAGCACATCTCGGCCCACAAGACAAGCGGAAAGGAGCCAGACTTTGTGGATCTCTCGCACGTTTATCTCAGCTACAACACTGACGGTGTGTCCAATCCCATGCGGTCCAAGTCCGCCAGGCCACGGACTTCGGGTGTGCCCAGACCCACAACAGCCAGGCGCTACTGAAGCGAGTTTTGGAAGCCGAATCGCTTGCTAGTCCAGCTGCAAATCCTATGCGGCTTGCGCGCCCAATTTTGGTTTCTTCTTCTGCTAATCCTGATTTTTTACACCCTCAGATTATTTTGCTCAGTGATTTTTCGTTATTAGCCCCTTAGTTTTTGTTGATTTATTATTTAGTACATAATACTATTTAGGTTGAACAACGGTGCAATACATTTACAACTGTGTTTGTAATTTTAATGCTTAATTTATACCTATTTTATAACGCTTGCAACTAAGTAGCAACCAGATTTTACTCGAATAGGCACAAACATGCATAAGTATTATTGATGTGCTTTGGCTTTTAAATAAAAATATTTATGATACTCACTAGCATTCACTGTTTTAATTTAAAGGAAAATTATTGCTGAAATTTTAAAGTTATCAATACAAGTGGTAATATTATATTTTTGCAACAGCTGGAAAGTAGGCCTTGGACTTTCATCCCCTTGCTGGAAAAAACTTAAATTTTGACGGCCTTGAGCCCGGTGGTTCCATAGTGTAGCGGTTATCACGTCTGCTTTACACGCAGAAGGTCTCCGGTTCGATCCCGGATGGAACCAGGTGGCGATTTTTTTTTATTTTTATTTTAAATAAAATAAAAAAAAAAACAAATATTTTCTCGGAATTATTTACCCCAAGTAATTACAACTTTAAAAATATTGCTCAATACATTTTTTGGCTTTCCTTACTTTAATCTGCTACATACCGTTTCAATTCAATTATCTTAAAATGGGTATTATAAAATAATTCAAAAATCCAAATACTCATACTTAATTATGTCTAGTATTCAAAAGCTGGTCAAAATATAAACATTAATTAAGCTGTATAGCTTAAACCATTGACATCTTATTTTGGGCTAATCAATTTTGCACTTATATATTGTAATGCAAATTTGTTTGGTGCATTAGAAATCAGTTTATTTCCTCTTAATCAGATATTTTTAATATTTAATAATATTTATATTATAAATTAATATTTCCTTCATATGTAAATAAATGGTAAAACTGAAAAAAAAAAACAAAAAATAAGTGTATTTATTATATTTAGTTACGTATAAAAAAAGTATGGAAATAATGCCAATTTTATTTATAAAATAGGGGTAGTAGTAATAGAAAGTAGTGTGAATTTATTTGTGAGAATTCTTCTATATTAAAGTCGACTAAATAAAAACGGAAAACAATTTAACTCAAAAAGAAAAAAGTTAATTTTGATTAATAAAGCTGCAAGAAATTATTAAGAAATGTTATATTTTTTAAAGTAAAAAATAAAGCCAAAGGTAAGTAAAGAACTAAAAAAAAAAACAAAAAGAAAAAATTGTTCCCTCCTGGTTCCATCCGGGATCGAACCGGAGACCTTCTGCGTGTAAAGCAGACGTGATAACCGCTACACTATGGAACCAGCTGACAAGCGGCTGTCCAAGTTCTAATAAGAGACAGGGCACGTAAATGTTCTCAAACTCGACGGAACTTTGGTGCATTCAAAGGATTTTAATGATTGAAAATGGAAATAAGCACAGGAATGCGGAGTTCATTAACATATAATATTAACTTAAGCTAATACCTTTTTTTGAACGAATAATAAAAACTATCAAATTAATTGTAATTTCGATTTCTTAATTTTTCCCTTGCTCGGCTGTCAGCCATTTGTTTCGCTTAAATTTCTTCCGCTCAGGTGTTATTTCGGTTGCGGATTACTCACTCCACCTGCAGCGGATGTGTGTTTGCTCAGGTAAGCCTAGCGTTAAGAAATACAACTGTACTCTTTTCTATATTTTATCCATGGCTTTGTGGAGAATTTCCGCCCTTGTCGCAGTTTAGGGTGCCGTTGGTAATCAGGCCGATAGCATTTCCTCTTTATCACTTGCTCTTATCTCCCGCACGTTATGTTTGTTGGCTTCAAGGGGCGGAGCTCCACTCAGAAAAAAAATAAATAAAAAACGATAGCGGAATAAGACGTCACGAATAACTGTTCAATTTACATATGCTCGTGAAATCAATTCGCAATGTGTGAGACGGAAAGAGAGTGCCAGATTGAAGATCATTAAATTGAGAGGAGAGGCAAGGTGAGAGCGTGCTCAGTTACACTGCGAGATATTTACCCGCTGGCGGCTAGTTGAGTGGATGTGAGGAAGCGCAATACACTGTGCTACGCGCGTGAGGTTTGCGGATATTGAAGAAATCTAAGTAACCGAGTTCTCAATTTTTTTGTAGCCAAGACTATATCTGCGAAACTATAACACTTATCAATTTAAAAAGTTTAATATTCAAAATCTTGTAAAATTATAAATAAAACAAGAAAGAAAGGTTATATACCCATGCAGATAATAAATAAAATAATAATAAGGAATCTTATATATCGTTTTAATTCGACATCTTTAAAAACAACGAAAACTGGCAATAAGATTAGTGGTCCGACTTGGATGAAATTTTAAATATATTTAATTTAAATTAAACGCCATTTACTTAGTTTTATTCTGATATCTTTAAAAACAACGAAAGTCGACTAATTTGGCCAGAACATTTCTATGTCAGCTATAAGATATAGTGATCCAACTTGGATGACATTTTTCATTTCAAATTAAATATATGATATTTAATTTGAGACCAATATCTTCAAAAATATCGAAAATATGACATTTTGGCCATATCTTTGTTATGGCAGCTATAAGATACAGTGGTCCGATTCCGGCCGTTCCGACATGAATACTAGCTGCAATAGAAAGAAGACTATCTGCAAAGTTTCATTCGGAAACCTTTAAAACTGACAGACTAGTTTGCGTAGCAACGGACAGACGGACATGGCTAGATCGACTCGGCTGGTGATGGTGATTAAGAATATATGTATATACTTTATGGGGTCGGAGATGCTTGCTTCATTGAGTTGCAAACTTCTGTACAAAATTATAATACCCTGCATTGGTGTAAAAAGTTAAATTTTCATGTTTACCATTCAATTGTACTTAAATTTGTAGAAAACGTCCGCAGAAGTCGTTGCCAAATATTTAAAAAAATTTGTTTCGAAAACATGACGTTTGCAAGTTTCCAATATTAACTGGAAAATATATTGGTTACTCAATATTAATTTTGTTTATCACCCTATAAAATTTTTATAATATTTTGGAAAAACTATTAATATTGAAAAATGGAAAGCTTTTATTTAATTTGTTACCATTTATCAATTGCTAAGTGTTCAAAACCTATGCAAATCTATATTTTAGAACAGCGATCTAAATTTTATAAAAAGGACTTTAAGATGATTAACCAAAAATTTTCGAAAGGTTCAAGAAAGCATCCAAGAGCTAGATAATGCCTTAAACAAATTTTAAAATCGAAGTACTCGAAGAGTATTGTAGTCCAGTGTACTTGAGTGTCTCTCGTACTTTCCGCGGACAGACCGAGTTGATAACAGAACTCTCTTCAGGGCGCGTTGAGTGACAGTGTTGCCACCTACCGCCTTTAAATAAATGACAGATGGAGGCCAAAAACCGGAAAGGGAACAAAATTAATAAAAAGGATAGAAACAGGATAAAAATTTTTAAGTCAAAACCATGATTATTAATTTATTTATTGTACACTCCAGACAAAATGTTGAAACATAAGCCACAGGGTAGGAACTCGGACATAGCTGCTGGGGCTTTCGGCCGGAAACTTGTGATATTTACATTTACTTATAACTAATTTTAAATTAACCTAGTTATATTAGGCTGCCATTTTTTAAGAAGTTAAGAATTTCCTTGAGATGTTTCTATTCTGGTTTTTTTAACGATCTGAAAGTTTTCTTTTTGTTTTATATTTTTAAAGGGCAGTGCAGTCATACAGGAGTTGGGTAATAGCGTCGGCGGTGCGGAAACGGGATTGTAAGCCAGTTAGGCTTGCAAAATCATAGTTAACCTAATAAGATCCCAGAAGAGATTTGCGTTACAGGTTTGAGAGATTTTCGAGTAGTCGCTGATCTTTTTAATTTTATATATATGAATGAATGTAAATATATGGAAATTTCACGGTTTTGGCGACAATGTCGTCATCGTCGGTGCATGATATTTGATCAAGTATTTTAAAGAATTGTTTCGGCACGTTATTGTTGTGGCAGCAAACACAACGTCATTGTAGCCTGAATATGATTATAACAAAATAATAATATTATGAAAAAATAAATTTTTAGAAATATACTTTAAAAATAAACAGATTTTCGAAAAATTTTAGTTCAAAATTTGTTCATGATAGACAAAAATAATATGGGCAGATCTATCCGGAAAAAGGCTGAAATGGCAACACTGTTGAGTGAAAATCCCCCGGAGACCAAGCGAACCGATCGTAAAACTCTTCGGTGTCAGTCTCTCCGCTGCGCTCAGTCGAAACGGAAGGAAAATCGTAATATTCGTTATATATTTGTTCGGTGTGATCCGTGTTGCGTGTCCAACTCGAATTCAGTTCGTAGTTGTTATCTTTTCGATTTCACTTGGATGTGCAATTGCCGACGCTAAAAATACGAATTGCCTGCAAGAAAATAAAGAGTGTAAATAGCGAAGAATATAAAATAAAAAAAGAACCGCCACGTTCTCGCGTTCTACAAAACTCTCCCATAAAACGCTCAAGCGGCAGGCACATTACATATACTCGACCACGCCGTATAATTAGTTACTTGTCGCTGATATTTCAAACGAGCCGCATAGCAACAGAATTCTTCTCGGCATTTCAATGATCTGAAGTGACACAAGTTTTTTTAATCTTAACAAATCGACAAGTTCGCTTAACCGGTGCTAAATAAACCCATCGCATAGAGAGCGAAATCCGGGAAAAGTTATATTCTCCATACACAGTGCGTTTCCAATGTAGCCCTTCATGGATAATTAACACGAGAGCGTTGTGTGACTATATAGCAATATCGTGTTAAAGCTAAAATATCGCTGTGGCGATCCAACCAATAGTGCTCCCCCCAATCACCATCTCAACACCCCTGCGAATTTCTCTCATTTGTCAGCGCGGAATTTTTTCCTGAGTCACACGAGCCACATCAATTTTCCGGTGAGTTGTCCTCGCTCTCGATCCGAATCCGAATCTGAGTCGGTAGAAGATTGCTGAACTCTCGGGTGCCAAGTGCTAACTGTTAGTGAAAACAGTCCCCATTGTATCATTATTGACCTCGCGTAACGCTATAGCGAAAATCAGGAACGCGACGCGCAGTATCTGTTTACCGACAAAAATAGGGTCAGTACATAATAGCGATTGTCGTCTGGGTTTTTTTTCCATCGGTGGGCACGGAGATGAGTGCGGATTATCTGGGGAATGACGATCGGGAAATGAGACGCAATACTACATAGGGGTGGATGTCCTTTGAGTGACTTCTGTTCCACCACCACTTTATACGTTTACTATAACATTGGTCACTCATCAAGACACAATGAGACAATTTTTTAAAATTTTATCCATGCAAAAATATCAAACCATAGATCCTAGAAACATATTTTTTATGCGAAGAATTATAAATATATTCAAAGTCTTCCTGAATATTTAGAGCATGTTTCATAATTAAAATGAATAGGGTCAATAAAATGCCGAATTCAAAGTATGCGCCCTATTTTAATAATTGGCTATTTCGTGTTTTGTCAAAACATATTTGAAAACATTTCATGATTTTCACACTAAAAAAAGACGTAAAATTGTATTATTCAAAAGTTTTCTATTTAAATGTTATAAAGCATATTTTTATATATTTCACATGATCTTTAAAGTATTTTCTATCTGTGAATGAATTCCTTGAAATACAAATTTTATTTTCCAACGAATTTTAATGATTTGCGAAATGATTTAAAAGTTCGATCACGTTACCCTGTTCTTATCTAAGTTTCTAGGGGAAGTCCTATGGTTTCGCTTATTTTTAGCACATGCCCTATCTTTGGCGCCACTGATTACAGAGTTCCGTGAATTCCGGTGACAGTTATCGGCTAGACCTTACCCCAAAGTTGAGTCATCATTCGTTGAGTAACAACTTCCTCATATTCCATGCGGAGTCGTTGGAGATCACATGAGTGTTGAGCAGATCACTGACATGGGTGAAGACCTGGTAAACAGTGCTCCACGCGATCTATTTGCCGAACTCGTAGTGGAAGTTTGCCAAATAAACATGTCATAAATAATTAAAATTAAGACATAGGGCGTCCAAAAATACATCGTACTTGACGTATTTACGTAGATTGCCTGACCGTTTTAGTGTCTTTTCCGCTGAAAGATCCCTTATCTCCCCTAGATAACAATTTTATTTTTGCATAAGATTCTGTGATGTGGGGACTCCAAACAAATACAAATTGGTGCCAGTTTAGTTCCAGCTGTACCCCTGAGTAGTTCGGATTGTGCACTAAGCCAAGTTTAAAATAAGTTCATTGAAAAGTAAACCTCGAAAAAATGAAAACCTTGCAGACAAGTACGTTTTTTGCCTGAGCAAAAGTAAGAGTTCAACCTCAAAAGCCAATGGCCTAGAATAAAACCTTCACAAAAAAAATCCAAAATTGAGACAAAAACTTCTCGAGTTACATTAAAAAAAGATCGCCGGGGAGAGAAGGGTGATTTTTGCTGCCTAGCAACAAGTTTATGTCTCGCTGCCACGGAGCATGCGCGGCTCATTTCAATGGATGTTCTTCGCAGTGCCTTCGTCTTGAGAAAACAAATAAAAGGCAATAAAAACTATTAAAGCAAGAGGGGCAGGTCTTTCCGAGAAGTTGCCGGACGACGCCAGGCCTCTCCTTCCCGCATTCTCATATTCTCACAGTTCCCCAGACAAATGAGGTCAAAATCCTTGAGGTTCTTGTCCTTCCTGGCTTGGTATACAGGCGAGCGTCCCTTAAGGCAAAATTTAAATTTACGCCTTAGATATTTTCGGATAAAAATGAATACAATTGCTGCCCGAAAATTGGAAGTTAAATTATTATTTTAGGAAGTCTATTTATTTTATACTATTTTATCTTATTAAAATTATGGTTTTCTTGTTTAACAAGTAATATTCTACTTCAAAAAAATTATATATAAAGGTGAACCTTTATTAACCTTTATTATTAAAATCTAAAATCTTTATTTTTAAATTAAATAAATTAAACTGAAGTTATGCACAAGCTTTACTGTATTTAAGATGGAATGGTGCCCCTCCAGACAGAAACAAGAAGAAGAACAGGAAAGGATGAAGATGAATCAGAATGGAAATACAAAGGAACACACATTAGAAGCTCAGACAGTTCTAAATCTTCCTTTATTTCTGTCATCTTGATCACTAAGATCTTTTGATATTGACCGAGAATTGTCAATAAAATTGCTAAGGCGATTGAACATACCGAGAGAGAGTGAGGGATTAATCAAGGTTATCCCCGCCATTCGATTTACCCTCTATAGTTATGTAAATTTGTCTGGGTGCCTCATGATCACGCAAACTTGTCGCCATTTCAATTCACATTAATTGAGAGCAATCCCCAAGCATTTTTGATTGACCCCAAAAAAAACGACTCTTATCAATTTTGTGGAGCAAAGAAAGTGAAATGCTCCCAGACAGACAGACAGTTCGAGAAAGAGAGAGGAGGCTGAGTGAGTGGCCCACAATTTTCATGGGAAAACCATTTTCAACTGCGCACTGTAAAATGGCTCAATTAAATGTCAATTTCAATTGTAAAACTGTAGCCAAGCGGAAACTCGATTGCCTGTCAGTTGGCAATTTGCATGGACAAGTGCATAATGCGCAAATAAATCAGCCATAAAGGCCATAAATAAATCTGACCACGAACCTTGGCAGGTTAACCCAAGACCTCACGTTCTCCGACCTCTTTGGCAGAGATAACAGGTCACATAACACTGCACGTAACACCTGTCAGCGAGAAGAGAACCCAACTGATCAGCCAACCGAGCGCAGTTCTCCTTCCTCTTTAATGGCGGCCAAGTTCAATAGAACTTTTGATAGCCGAAAGACGAAGTCCATTTCGGGTTTTTCCCAACTGTTAAATACCCAGTTCTCGAAATTGTCTCGCTCTCATAAATCGAAAATATTTCATTTCCATTAAGTTCATGGAATTTCTAAGCATTATCATATATGTATGTATATAAGAATAATATATTGGTGAAAGCTTTAGAAACCATTAATAAATTCTTTGGTTGAATTTTAATTAGTGTACCTTTATAACTAGATATAAATATTAATCTATGTAGAACACAAAGACGAAAAGAGAAAAATATATCACTTCAATGACAGCTTACAAATTTGTTGTATTAAGATGTTAAAGATAAATTCCCCAACTTATCACATGGGCTCTATAATATTTCCTTTTAATTTTATTTCAAATACCGTATACCCGTGAGTTTTTTCGGCTAGCAGGTATGAAAATTTGCACGATATTTCCCGCCTTCGCCGAGTGGGTAGAAAAAGCCGAGTCCCGAGAGACGAAAAGCCGAAAGTCGAAAAAGCACCACCGCCAGTTTCGGTGGCAACGTCAAGGCATACGGACGATCCGAGCAGATATTAAGCGATCGGGCTAAGAGATTGACGTAAAGGAGATTCGGCTGTATCTTCAAGATACTTACTCAGTGCAGATTTTTCCGGTTTACGGGGCATACAAACAATTTTAATACAAATTAAGTCGCAATCCCGTCGCATTTCCAGATAATTGCAGTTAACTCGAAAGCATAATAGACGTTGGTGAGTGACTTATCAAAAGCAGAGGTAAACGAACTTATCAACTGCTTTGATTTCCCCAAACAAAACCGGTTACTGTTGCATCAGAATTAATAAGCTGATTAGTGAGAGCTCTTAAAAATTCTTTGCTTTTTTTTTGCTTTTGCAATGTTAAAGAAAGAATATAACTTGTGGAAAGGAACAAATTATACATGAAAGAAGGGGTAACAAAGCCACAATTATTAGTTATTTAAGAGACTTAAACTTGACTGAAATGTTTACAAAAAAATAATGAATTTTAAATAATAATGAGGGAATTATGTAAGGTCAGAAACCCTTCAAAAAGGTTTATAAAACATTGCCCCAGGGAACATAAACTAAAAAGAAAATCCCCTGCCACAATGGCACCTCCTTGAATATGCCTGATAATTATTCAAGATCCCGAAGCGATCGCAAATTATCAAGTTTCTATTCTATTGCGATTCCATTCCCTGGCTATTAGCATATACTAATTAAGAATTTCCCGCACAAGCCCCTAACTAATCAAATATATGCATTTGTTGCCATATTTAATCTGATTAAATCAGCAGACTTGTCGGATCATTCACAGCTCAGTTGCGATCAGCTGGTTGAGTCGTTAATGTCTCGATTATCATTCGATTGGAGCGTGTTGGAACTGATTAGCCGAGATGAGTTCATTGGGTTTCTTATGGGATCCCCTTACCTTGTCCATCACGCTCCGCCTCTGGCCTTGGATATAGTAACCTGTCCCGTCCACGCGCTGACCATAGAAATTCTGTCCGGGTCTTCGTATCCCCGAGTCCCTCGATCCCCGGCCCTGTGGATCCCCGAGTCGCAGACGTCGCGACGCGGCGCTCGTTTTAATGTCTGTCAGTAGTCTAAACAATGGATTGGGCTCCAATCTAAAAATGTGCAATCCCCACAAAAGATACAGTATCAGCACTGTGGGAAAAATAGTTTTTACAACAATATATCTTTAAAAAAAACCTGCTATAAGTTGACACATTATAACTAAATTATATTAGAAATATTTAGGATCTATTTCCAATAATTTTCACACAATATTTGAATATTCAGAGTTTAGAAATCTTTTTATGGGATGAATATTGTATCTACGACTTGGCTGTAGAAATTTGCATTATGTTAGATACTTTCCCAATTGAATTTGATTTTTAAGCCTAAAAATGAAATGCAGTAAATTTTAAATACCATTTTCTATTTATAAAAAAAGTCAAATTAATTCAGATAGTCCCTGAAAATCCTTACAGTGTTAGCTTTCCGCAGTGCGGCGCTGTCTGGCACTTACAGAACGGGCGCATTTACTTAGCTGACTTCCAACTTTGTTGCCGGGGGATCGGTTTACACGGCACTCATTCCAGACTGGCACTCGGACATGGGCTTTATCAAATCGGTGGCGGCGTTGTCAGCTCGATGGTGACGCGTGGCATCGGCCAAGTTAGCAGTTTTCGCGTTACCTCAATCGAAGTGCCATGTGGAGCTCACGCCCGACCGAAATCCAAAATTATTATGCAGCGTCGACGGTTCGCTGGCATTCATTGAGCGATTCCAACATTTTATAGATCGAAGTGAATAAAAACCTAACTGGAAACGTGTATTTCCCGAATCACTCACGTGGTACGTGGTGAGACGGGGCCCCCGCTTTCTGCTTAATGCCACATGTGGCGCTTGGAATTCCCGGAAAGATTATGAATTTGTTGTAGTATTTCATATAGCAGACACGAGCAAAACATATTCCAAGTATGTGGTTTGCTATCAAGTGTTTACTTAGTTTGTGTATTTTGAATAATTGAGAACAATTGAATTTATGGCCAGCCATCAAAAGTTTCCATTACCAGTGGAAAATTAACTTTAATCATAAAAGCAATAGAATTTTCTGTAGGAGCGTAGATCAAATGGTAAAATATTTCCAGAGAGAAGCTAATTAGTTGAGGAAAAATCTCTTGAAAATAAGTAAATCAGGTTAAATACTGTTTTTACCAAAAATATTAAGAAAATGTTTATTTAGTTTATAAATATGCAAATAAATGTGGTTTTTAATTATTGCAGAAGCGTAAAAAAACATATCATGACTTCGTATGGAAAACTTTTCATTATTGAAGAGGTACTAAATATGCTTTTAGATCATAAATTAATAATAATAAAGCCTGCGTGCGTAGTTCTGGGAATTATCTTATCTGTCTGAACTTTATAGAAGTCCGTGATTGAACTTACGTTCTTAATATGCCAAAAACTAGACATGCATATCTAAATATTTAGCTAATAAATACACTGGCAATCTTATCAATATGCTGTGCACTTGGTAACCCGATTCGGGCTTAGACAGAGTAAATTATTTGCCGCCAGGCTAGGTTTTGATTGATCAACTGACAAAAACGGTTGTAAAAACATTTGACAATATTATCAGGGCTATGAAAACAGTGTCACTATCTAGCTCAGTAGCCCACAATTGAAGCGAGTTTATATAGATACAATTGTATCTAAAAACGAAACAAAACAACTGTGTTTGCTTTGCTCTAAAGATAATAGCGTTAATCGAGCTAAGTGAGCTAAGTAAGTTAAGTGAGTTAAATGAGCTGCAAAGACGTCAGTGGGCTCTCGCAACTTTTACCTGGATTTTATGCTCCTATTTGCTATTTCAGATCCTAGGTTTGTTTTTAGCTTTCCTACCTTGGCGCTAATTCCTGACGTCAGTATGAAGTTTGAACTTTCTGCAGACTGTATATATTGACGGCCTTCCATGAGGGCAAGCCAATTAAGTTCTCTTATGGATTACCTTTAATATGTTTAAAAATATAAACTTATTTCATTGATGCCATTGATTGATGTGTTGACGCCCTGACTCTTTTCACTTTTGCTCGATGCCTGTTTATTTTCGCAGCGAACTGAAATGGAAATGAGTGAAATGAAAGAACTTTCGCTGCTACTTTTGCTTTGTTCCCTGGCTGCTGGCTGCAATATAAATTGTTTACTTCAGGACCTTGATTATAGCATCCCAGCCACTGATTAGTCAGCGTCCTGAAGGTATTACTTCATTTAAAGCTTTTTTCGAACGGGCAATTAACGTTTGCAGCTAAGTGCCGGCTATAATTATATTTTCCAGGTTATTAAATTTGTGCCACGCCAGTAATGCAGTTGCCAGGTGCCTGAATTTGAATTGCAAAAATAATTTACCTACCAGGTCATTAATTAAAAACTGGCACTTTAGTTAAACGACCTAACTGGGGGAAGTTAACGATTTTCGATTCTTGGAAAATGGAAATATTTATCTCATAACTCCTTGTCATCATTTACGTAATTTTTATTACTTGAGTTTTATGATCACTCATTTCTCCAAGTTTTTTGGGGTATTAATCGCTTTAATCGCCACTTATTGGACTGTAATTTGGCGATCGATTTATGGGGAAACCGGGGTGATTCCCCTCAAGTGCTCTAACAAGTCAATTCCAAATTCCCCCGCCTTTGACAGAGACCACCAATTCGTCAATTAGCGCGATCATATTTCATTCGAATGTCCAGTGACTGCCATGATCAACATTTTATGACAAATAAGCACAAACAATTTCACAGCGCGTGCGCCTGCTCAGCTTTGTCCAATTGAATCCAAAGTAAACAAAGGCGCTCCTCCAGACTCTTCCTTGGACGAAGGCGGCCAAAATCAGACAAATCACGAGACGTGCGACCAAATTGGAAAAATAAACAAAGAAGCTTATTAATAAGGCATTGACCAAGTGTCCCATGATGGTAGTTAAGTTAGTGGCGCCCCCTAATGATGGAAAATCTAACAGGAAAAGCAAATAAACTAATTTGAATTATTTTTCCATTTCCATTGCAGTTCTTCAAATGGGTTGACTTGTGACATTTCAGCTTCCTGGACCCGGGAACCAAAAAGGTAAGACCTAATATTCTAATCTAATATTCAGTAAGACTTGATTACATTTCCTTAAACGTGCCCATTGTAAATATTAATAAATCTATGCCAAATATCTATTTAAATCGATTAGAGAAATATATAGGTAGATAGAAGGGAAAACAATTCAGCGCGTACACATCGATATAAATGTTTAATTGTACGAGCCTGCTAACTGATTGATGTTTAGAACCATTCAGATTTTGGTTAAAAATTTTGCAAAGCGAAAAGAACTGCGTTCGATACTTTTGATACGATTTCGTATTTGGTTCTCCACGTGCCAAATGTACACAATTAAATTGTTTACCCCCAACTGACGCGCACAGGTTTAATTTTGAAATCCAAATGGAATTTCCGAATTACATTGGGGCATTGTGAAAGATTTTCGATTGGCGCTGGCATTGGCTTTGAAATTTTTCTCTTTGTATAACTTTATGATGGTGGTTTTTGTAATCATAATGATGTTATTAATTTACTAGAGGACAGACTGCAGAAAGAACTTAATAAACTAATGCAAAATTTTCCATTTGGTGGTCGGCCATCTAAAAAATTCCTCTAAGATTCTTTTATGAGGTGGAGATCTCTGTAAGATCAGCAGGACAGGTGTTCTGCTTATCTTTTTTAGCACAATCTAACCAATTTCGCCGGCTGCTGTTTGGCCATAAAGTAATTCAGGCACTCAAGTACCATTCGGGCCATAAAATTAATTTATTAGTTTTACAAATGCTTAAATTTGTTTACCTCATTCCCGTGGGATTTGCCAAATAGGAATTTCTCTCGCCAAAAAGTAGCGAAAGTGTGAAATAAACATTTGGCAGAGACGCGATCGCGATCTTTGGGGAAAGTGTGTGTAAATATCGGAAATGGTTCAAGGGTAGCTCTTTAAGAGGTTATTATATTTAATGAGGATGTGTAGTAAGCAAGGCAATGAATACAAATCAATGCAGTTGTTTATTATCGTTGGTTATGGAACAGGCAATTGGGCGTCGTGTAAATATTTACACTCAAGAAATATTCCATCAAGACGTCATCTTCCCTGATATATGATCATGTTTTGCGTGCTCTCTAATGATGGCTTTTCTTCATTTCCAGGGATACAACTTGAACCTCAAAAGACATAGCCAATAGAGAGAGAATACCTTCACTCCAAGCCCCACCGAAACCTCTGAAAAGCAATAGTTAACGTACACTTATCCACCTGGCAACCGTTGGAATATCTGCTTGAAAGCAGCCCACCACCCATGAACCACTCGGCCAGAGCGCTCGACAGCGTGGCCACCGAGATCTGCAGCTCCTTCTGCTCCAGCACCTGCACCCCCACACAGAACCACCTGCACACTGGCCACCTAACTGCCCACCGTCTTGGCCACTCGTACGCAGCCCGTGCCGATCACAATTATCTGGGATAGAATCGAGGAAACGGAAACGGAACCTCATTACTGAAACTGGGAATACAGATCTGTGATCCCCGATCGTTGCTGGAACCATCTTTTGTCCTCTAATCGCTGCAGCTTCACGACGGCCGGCACAATGTTGAAAGTCGTTGGTGCATCGTGGCAAAAAACGCGGATAGGGACCTACATTCTCATCGGAGCTGGTCTGCTGGTCATCGGAGCATTCTTCATCGGCTACATGGAGCGGCCGACATATGATGGCACCTACTGTGCCACCGCCTTGTGGACAAAGCAGTCGGGCTTCACGATTGAGAACTGGAAGCAGCAGAACGATCTGGTCAACATTCCCCAGGGTGTGGCCAGGATTTGTTACAAGGATTCGGTTTACGAGAATGGGTGAGTTTAACCACGAAATGCTTTCTATAATAAAATAATATAATAGTAACTCATCCTATCCAGATGGGCTCAAATCGAGGTGGAGACACAGAGAAGTTATGACGACTGGGTGCAGGCCTATGCGGCTGGCATGCTGGAGGGTTCGCTCACCTGGAGGAACATCTACAACCAGTGGGTCAAGTAAGATCTCCTAGTGCTATCTCTTTAGAAGAAGATTTCAACCTTATTTCTTACCTTGCAGTACCATTGCCACGTCCTGCGATCGCGATGAGAGTTCCCGCAAGTTCTGCGAGTGGCTGAGGGAGCTCCTCACCGCCAACTTTCAGCGCCTGAAAACGCAGACGGCGAAGGGTGAAAACGACCATTACTGGCATCAGCTGCACTTGTTCATCAACCAGCTGGAGGGCCTGAAGAAAGGCTACATTCGTGGAGCAACTCGAGCACGCTCCGAGTTGGAGGGCGAGATTCCCTTCTCCGATTTCCTGCTGATGAACGCCGCCGCCGATATCCAGGACCTGAAGATCTACTACGAGAACTACGTGCTGCCCAATGCCACCGTGGGCGAGGATGCGGCCACTGATCAGCCGA
This sequence comes from Drosophila auraria, assembly GCA_008042615.1. NCBI lineage: Eukaryota > Metazoa > Arthropoda > Insecta > Diptera > Drosophilidae > Drosophila > Drosophila auraria. The sequence continues at coordinate 15,626 of VNJW01008016.1, read as the reverse complement.
AGAACTTCTTTCTCCCGAGCGCCACTATGCTTACAAGGATCGTCCAGCAGGAGCAGGAGCCGCAGAAGCTTCAGCTGCTCTTTGGTCACAGCACGGCTGGCAGTTACTCCTCCATGCTGAGGATTCAGAAGCGCTACAAGTTTCACTACCACTTCTCACCGAAGCTCAGAAGCAACACTGTGCCCGGGGTGGATATAACCTTTACGGGCTATCCCGGGATACTCGGCTCCACCGATGACTTCTATGTGATCAAGGGTCGCCATGTACAGGCCATCGTCGGCGGCGTGGGCATCAAGAACGAGAATCTGCAGCTCTGGAAGTCGGTGGACACGAAGAAGATGGTGCCTCTGGTGGCCCGCGTGATGGCTGCCAATCGGATTTCCCAGAGCCGTCAGACCTGGGCCAACGCCATGGCCAGACATCCAGTCACCGGCGCCAAGCAGTGGATCACCGTAGATCTGAAGAAGCTGGGCGACCAGGATGAACTCTACAACGTCCGAGAAGGCGACGATAAGCACGACGATGCCGCTGTGACTGTGAACGAAAAAGATAGGACGGCTATTCGTAATCGCCATGATAGGCTTAAGGACATGGTATGGATTGCCGAGCAGCTACCGGGAAGTCTGACCAAGAAGGATGTCACCCAGAACTTCCTGGTGACTCCCGGCAACTCATCCTGGCTGGCCAACGGAGTGCCCTACCACAAGAGTGTACTGGAGGCCAGTGGAGTGAGCTACAGCGAGGATCAGCAGCTCTCGGAGGCGGATGAGGCCGAGCTGACGAACCTCGAGGCGGTGGACAAGTATCTGCGGACCCACGGCTTCCGCGGCGATCTTCTGGGCGGCGAGGAGTCGATTGCTTATGGTAACATAGACCTGAAATTGTTCTCCTACAACGCCCGACTGGGCGAGAGCGACTACCACGCCTTCGCGGGACCGATATTCCTCAGGCTACAACATGTCCAGCCAAGGGCTTTGGAGGACCAGAGCGAGGATGGTGTACCCACCTCCGCCATTGGCGATGAAAGGCTCAGTGTGAGCATCGATGATGCAGCCAGTCTGGCGGAATTGGAGCTCATAACCGAACGGCGTCCGGTGCGCAATGATATGAGGGCCATTGCCATGAGGCGGATCGGCTCTGGGCCCTTCAGGTGGTCCCAGATGAGTCCCGCGGAGGAGGTCGGCGGCCACGAGGGCCATCCTGACGAGTGGAACTTTGACAGGTTCTCCCCAAAGTGGGCGTGGACAGAGGAGAACGCTAAGACCCATAGAACCCAATCGAATTTGCATCATCCCTAGATCCAAGCTCCGCGCTCTACCATTTACTTAGTGTACCATTTCTTGTGACTCGTCTAATTTGTGTATTTCTAGTTGATAGTCGCATCCTAAATACTTCGTCCATAGTCATTTAGAGTGTACTGTACTTATGTGCGTGTCCTTGCTTGTCGAATCGTGTCAATTGTTGTCTTCCAGCTATTTAAACATTTTATTTCTCGTAGGAACTTTGTAAACTAGCAAACGAAATTGTAAAAAAATTTTAATTTAGCAACAAATTTTTGTACTTTAGTAACTTTATAAAATATACAGAGAAAAAACCCGAAAAACCCCAAAATATTTGGTCTGCTTTGATTTTTAAACTTATAGCTTTTGTTTGATTTTTATTAAATGTTTTCTAGAAAGGAAATTAAAATAACAAAACATGCTATGAACTATGAAAATATAAACCAAAGCAGACTTTTGTATTTATTTTCTTTCTTTAATAATTTTTTTTTTATTTCAAGAATTTGTGAAGGTTCTTGTTTAGCAAGTACAGCAACCAATCAAGATAAATAAGTAAAAGCTTGTGGAAAGCTTTCCGAAAATGTGATTCTGAAATTGGATGACTTGTTGAAATATGTTTAATTAACAGCATTTGGGTATATATTTTTGGCTATATAAATATTTATCAAGATTTGGTTCCGGTGAGCATTGAACTTAATAATTTTTTGGTTCTTTAAAAATTTTACATGTTTGATTTTATTTTTTATTATTTTTATTAACAAAACCTTGGCCGAAATATTAAATAATGAAATGCCATAAATTAATTTTTTAAATAAATTAAATTAAGTCTTTAAAGACCCACCCACTGACTTATGCTGATTTGCTAATCATCGTAGGCTCCTCCCTTTACACATTTCTGATTGGCTAATTGCCATTGACTCCACCCTGATGGAGGATTTTGATTGGGCGTCTTCCCATTGGTGCATTCTTAATTGGCCAATCGACGTTGGCCAACGCCCCTTGAGCACTTTCTATTGGTCACCCTGGTAAGGCTCCGCCCTATTTAGATATTATAATTAAGATTTCTTGGGTAAGTACATAAATATTTTGCACTCATTACTGTTTTTAAAAAAATATTTATACTATTGAGTATTAAAAGTTTCTTAATAAGATGCTTATTAATTTGATACTACGAAAGTGTAAAAATTATTCGTAACGCGACAAACAGAAAGCACTAAATTCCAGCTAACGCGAAATGCTATCGAGTTTTCGATGCAGGTTCGTATAAAAATAATACTCGAAAATAAAACTATGGAGTATAAAAACTATACTATTGAGTATACGTTTAATATTATTAAGTATTAAATCTTTCGGTGTGTAATAACTTCTATAGTGGAGATCAAATATGGTGGGATCCAAATGCATTGTTTCAGGATAAAATGATTACATAGGGTTGGAGTGAGCTGAATATAGAGATGAATCTGATTATAATATATATGGAAATAAGCTTCGTTTCGGATCTGGTCTGTAAGAAACCCAAAGAACTTGTAGATCATATTTTTATAATATTCTGCCCAAAAAAGGCTAACTTTCCACACACATTTGTTCTCTAATTTGTAACGTCTTTTACTCCGTGACTTTTATTCCGCATTCTCTTTACTTTTTACCGGCTTGTCTCAATTACACCGGGGACCACAATAAAATACGAGAGGAAACTTGTCAAAAACAATTGGTAGGAGAGCCCCGCACCAATTACCAAACTCAAATAGATCTATTTCGAAATTCAATTTGCTCTCGCAGCCAACAAACGAGGCCAATTACTTTAAAATATTTCGTTGAGCAAACTTGGTCGACAACTTCGAAAAAACAAAAAGAAAGAACCAAAACGAAAAAGAGGTTCGATGCTTTTGTCTTGGTCGGAGAGCGAGAAATTGAAGCCGAGAGGAGCTGAGAAGAAGCTGTGTGTGTGGGGACAAAGAATAAAACAGAAATCCCTTTTATGCTTTGATTATGGTAATTTTGCGATTTGTTTTCATTGCAGTGAAACATGCAATTTTCCTATATATATCCACGCTATATACATATATACATATATTATGTAGTTGCACTCCAAGGAAACTGTGAGCTCCAGCAAGCCGCTGGTATGCAACTTCTTTGCCAGACAAAGACCAAGCCGAAGAGCCGCAATTTGCATAAGTTGTGCCAACGAACAATATAGCATGTTACACGTGGGAAAATCAGCTTTAAATTATATATATATGTACAGGGATTCTAAATATGCACAGCTTTATGTTATTAATAAGATACTCTAATTCATTTTAAGTATACATACCTATTTTTTTCTTGACTATCGATTCCATTTTAACTTTAACACGATCATTTTTTTGTAACATATTGAAGAGGTTGCATTATTTGTCAATTCTACGCACTTTTTGTCAAGCTTTCGATCTGAGCATTCGACAAGCGCATATAAAGTAAGAAACAATTTATGAAATTGGTGAATATATTTATTTTAACGACTAAAGGACAAGTCCTTCGATCAACGTGGGGTCGATGGCCAAAAATGTTTAATTTGAGCCACATACATCTATATTCTAAAAGGTTATTCTACAGAAACTTAGGGGCTGTCCATATATTACGTTATAACGTTTTTGATGATATTCGACCCCCTCCCCCCCTATGTAAACAAAAGTAATTATTGGAGGAACCCCCTCCCCTATGATTATGTAATCATAAACAATTTTTTTTTAGAAAATTCATAAGAATAAATTTTTTATGTATATATATTTTGTTATAAAATGATTACGTGATCATTGTCCTAGAACTCCCCTCCCCTTATAAACAAAAATATTCATTTCGCTGAGCACTTTCCCCCCTATAGGTGATTACGTAATATATGGACAGCGCCTTATATAGAATAGAATAGTCTCCAAAAAAGAAACTTCGAGAGATCAGCTGAAACTAATAGCTAAACTTCATATTTTCTATTTTCTGGTTGTTTTTTAAAAGTTACGCTAAAATTTAAATAATTTATTGTCGTTATACATAACGTATACTGTAATTAAAATTGCCCTTAAAACTTTGTATTTTTTAGACAAGGGAGTTGCCAAAACCTTAGTAAAATGTGTGACAGTCTTCTAAAATCTGCCTCTAACTGAAGAACGCTAAGGAAAGTAAATATGATTCGTATTAAATAAATTAAACTGTTTGAATTACTAAACAAGTACTCAGATCGTGTATCTATTTATTTAAACATATTTGAAAATAATATTCGAACCGGTTGTAAGTTTTCTGTTCTATTTTAGGTAGATTTTTTTTGTCAGTGCTGGTGGGAGTGAAGGAATTCCGGCAAAGTATTTTGCATACATTCAGGTCTTTCCCAGATTCCTCCTCTCGCATGCCACATCTCTCTAACACTCTCTCATCCCGGCCCCACGCTTTGTCTCTGCCTCAGTCTCTGCTCATATGATTTAGCTGAATTATGGCCGCCATTCAGTTTGTTACGCCCTTGGGCTAATTTATATACGTAAATTTACTTTGATGCTAATGACGCCGCTGAAGGCAAACAACAACATCATACATGTACCCACCCACAGACCCCCACACACAAGCATGCATTGATAGTTTTCTGTTGATATATCAATATGCGTGCCAAAGGTGGAAATTAGTGCATTTGCTCAAGGGCCCACCTGCCGCGGGCTATTCTACTCTATATTCTCCATATACGGGAAGGCCCCTTTTTAAGCCCAAAAACCCCTCCCCCAGTTGAGTTTTGGCAGGTGTTGGCATTGTGCAGGCATTGTGATTTATGGTTTTAGCCACGCAATTGCGTAGCGCCAGTGACCAGCATTTTTAAGTGTTCAACGCTGCGTATGCGTAACATATGTGCATCCAGTACTTCCACCTGCCCGCGGGTGTGTGTCCGCGGGTGTATATTTGATTTAATTATGTATGCGTGGAAGTGAAAAAAGATGTGTGTATTTGAGGGACATTTTTGGGTTGACTGCATTGGAAAATGCAAATGAAAAAGGATAAATAAATAAATAAAACTAAATACATGTTAAAAGGGAAAAGTTACTAAAACTGAATGTCATTTATAAAATGCCTACAATGTAACATTAGGATTAAACATATTACCTTGTCTGGAAGAAGATTTTATATTTATACCCGGTACCCATAGGGTACAAGTGTATTATAAGTTAGTGCCAACCGAGAATGTATGTAACAGGCAGAAGGAGAAATCTCAGACCCTATAAGGTATATATATTCTTGATCAGCGTCACTAGCCGAGTCGATCTAGCCATGTCCGTCTATCCGTCTGTCCGTCTGTCCGTCTGTCTGTCCGTGTGAAACAACAGATCTCAGAGACTATAAGAGTTAGAGCTACCAAATTTGGTGACAGCATTGGAATCTGTTGCACGCAGATCAAGTTTGTTCTAAAATTTGGCCACGCCCACTTCCGCCCCGGTATATAAGCTATAGGCGTAATTTTTGGCTTAAAGTAAATAGATAGACTTAATGAGTAGGCACTCGTGGACGTGTTCTGAAAATTTAGAAGTTATTAAACAATAAAGTTTCTGGGTAAACTTCATGGGTGTTGCTCAGCATGTTCCTAGCAACATTCGTCCCTTTTGAGTGTTGCTCAACATGTTTCAAGCATTATTTGTCTTTATTGCCAACATTTTCTTTTCTATGTTCATGTCCTGTTTAATTTTACCCACAATGCTTTGGGTACCGGGTATCTTACAGTCGGTCACACTCGACTGTAGCTTTTCCACTTGTTTTATTTTAGCTTAGAAGACTAAATATATCTAAGGTAAGATTTCAGGAATATAATAAAGTTCATATATTTTAATATATTGTCTTTCATTTCAAATAAAAAACTTACAGATACTAAGTAAAAATTGTATTTTCATCAGCAAACCACTTTACCTAAAATAAAACAATATTCAGCCTGAGCTCGGAGCGATAAATTAATTACAAATTCGATTCCCATCGGGGCGTTCCGCTATCGCAAATAAACATAACCTTATTATTCACTCTGTGCGGGCAAGGATAACACAACCACTTTGGGTTACATTTCGGCCTGATTTGCTTCCCATCAACATTCAATTTATTGTGACCAGTAAGTCGCATTTGATGAAATTAGTTTTTGGCGATATGTGACCCACAGGACAGTGACAAACTGCAGGCGAGTGCGAGAGTGTGTATCTCTGTGCGAGAGTGTCCTGCCATCGCCTAAATTGCTTGGCCTGGAGCGGCATTCTCGAGTCCTTATCACGCACCAGACAACACAAAACATACCTGCGGACAGAGGGTATTCTGGCCCCCTTAGCCGGGGCAACTTGTTATTTATTTGCTCATTTATTTGTGACCGTTTTTTTGTTCGTTTTGGCCCAGCTTCGTTTTTTGTGGGCCACACATTCGGGGCATTTTTTTTCCTTCGGGTTAAAAACATCTTAATTCCGAATTTGTAAGGCTTAGCCGCCACAAAGGATGCTGCAGTGTCCTTTAAAATTTCTCGGCGTTTGCTCTGATAAGGCCTTGAGTGTTGACTTTAAGGCCCTTAACCCTTCGATGTGGCAAACAATGACCAGACCACGCCCACTGGAGCGAGGTCATCGGGTCATCAAATTGAAATGTGGAGCTGGTTTTTTGTGTGCCCGGTTTCTTGTCGTCTGCCGCAATCCGGATGCGGATTAATATAGCCAAAGTGGTCAAGGATTATTCGGCCGGATGGGAAAAACAGGGTCAGAGGTCATCAAAGTGACATTTGCCGCAGCCTCTAATTGCCTCCGATTAATGGATTGTTTTTCAGCCATTTGCATATCCGCAAATGCAGAAATAGACGATGCCTGATAAATGATATATTGACTGACCTCGGGAGCTTGATCTTTTGGCAGCATGTCCCAAATGAATTCCGAGTTTTTGGCTTCAAGTCAGCTTTTTCGAGCACTTTAGCAACAGCAAGCAGAAATTTCTCATTGAAATTGATGGTCATTAGCTTAAATATTATAAATTAATGACTAAATAGATGAAGATCTCATTAGATTTGAATTTCATCGCAATTAAAAGTTGGTTTATATTATTTCTTCTAAACATACTTGCTACAAGAAAGTTAAGGAAAAGGTCAGAGTAAAATATTTTTGTAATAATTTCTGTACATTTCCCAACATTGCTACATATAATTTTACTTCCGTGTAACCAACCTTCTCAAGGCATTAACTTTAACGTCAGTCAAGCACTGTTAGTCGCACATCAAAGCCGTAATTCAAACAGGGGACTTTAATGCCAATAAGCAGCTGGCAGCCATCTTAACCGACACTTTTCCTCCTCCACTCGAAGTATTATGAGTTGGAAAACAATAAATATCGGGCCCAAGGACGAGGGCAGAGGGTAAAGGGAAAAGGGGTAGAAATCTGTAACACAACGTGAGTGGCGGAGGAACATGAACTGGAACACGTTCTGCATGACAGTCGTGACGTTGACAAAAACAAAGTCATCAACGGAGTTGAAGTTGAGAACTGCAATTGAGCGGGGAGGGGCGACGATCTCCTTTCCGGGGAACAAAACACTGGCTGGGCGACGTATTTTTGCATTTTTGAAGTGAGTCCCGGTTTATGATTAAAGTAAAAGCATGAATATCGAATGCTGCCCGGCATGACACAGGACCTCCCCATCCTCATCCTGCTCGCTCACTTTTAGCAACTTCATCATTGTGATAAATGAGCTCTGCTTGTAGCACATTTTTCACAACAAACTGAAATTTTGGCTTACTCTTTTTGCAGGACAAACTTTCCTTTTTCCGAATTGTTATTAACAACTTTTCGTTTTTATACCCGGTACCCACAGGCTACAAGGGTATCATAACTTAGGGTCAACCGAAAATTAAAGTAACAAGCAGAAGAATGGATCCCTGAACCAATAAAGTATAGGTATGCGTAGACAGAATGTTTATATATTTTATCTTATTTTTAATTTTTTTTATTTAATATATTATATTATATATATCAATATTTGACACTAATTGGTTAAATTTAAAAATACTTTTGGGCATAATAGACGCCCACCATGGCGGACAGGATGAAAAACGCACAGAGGACTAAAGGGAGAGTCTTCCCTTGATGGTTGCGATCTTTTGCCATGTCCGGCTTGCACAAAACATCGACCTTCTCTATGAATGAGAGGCTATCGTCATTCACCTTACCGACCTCGCTGATTAGCTTGTCCACCGTGTCGGAGACCTCCTGGACATCGAACTCGATTTCGCCTTCATTTGCGTCAGGGGAGCCCTCAGCATCGCCACCAGCCTGCAGCAAGGGCTCTATCGCTGGCTTGTAGGGGACAGTCTCGCACTTTATCTTGGCGTCCCATATATCGGTCAACTTCTGGACCTTCCAAAACTCATGCAGATCGGTTACGTTCCCGAAGACCATGGCCGCCTGGATGAGAATCCTGAGGCCCTTCTGACCTGTATTCAAAGTAGACTTCAAAAAGACATCTACAGAGACCTTCTCGTCAGGTCCCAAAACCCCGATATAGGGGCGCACAATGAAAATACGAGGCGTGTTGGTCTTTAACTTAAAAGCCACACTATGGATCTTGCTGGGATTCCCGATGACCAGTTTCTTGCCCACAATGCGCTTGAAGGGACCTTTAAATACCAGCTTGTCGCGCGGCTCCAGGGACAGCATAGCCGGCTTCTGTTTGTCGCTCATCATAACTTTTAAATCGTAAAAGAATTGGAAGAATTCCGAATGAAACTTGTCGAAAAGAACTTACCAGAAGAAGTTATTAAATTCCCCATGACGTTTTCAGTTTGCTTTTTGCAGGCGTGAAAAAGGTGAAGCTTGTAGCGCTGGCATCGTGATACAAAACTTTCAGGATTGCCCTTTTCTTCCGATATAAATCGCTATTAACTTTTAAATTTTCTTTAATATTTATTATTTCTTATAGCCTTGTTTCACTCCTAAATATTTTCGAAAATGGACCGTCAGTTGTTCCACTGCTCCATCTACATTCTGGAACAGCTGATCCGGCTTTGTTTTGCATTTTGCATAGCGCGGCCGAATGCGGGTATTTCCGGTTTGTTTGCGACGCTTGGACGACGTGGACACCGTGTCCTCTTAAAATTTAACCGACCCATTCAAGGACTTATTAATATCCGTGCTTGGAGCTTAAAAATCATGTATATCAAAAGAAAAATCGGGTGTTTTCTGCCGCGACCGCAAAGCAGAAATATTTCCCTGCGACAGCTTAAGGAGCATCGCATTATGCAGTGGCGACAGCGAATTGCTATGCTGGATCTAATTATACCCGGTACCCATAGGGTACAAGAGTATTATAAGTTAGTGCCAACCGAGAATGTATTTAACAGGCAGAAGGAGAAATCTCCGACCCTATAAAATATATATATTCTTGATCAGCGTCACTAGCCGAGTCGATTTAGCCATGTCCGTCTGTCCGTCTGTCCGTCCGTGTGAAACAACAGATCTCAGAGACTATAAGAGCTAGAGTTATCAAATTTGGTGACAACATTGGAATCTGTTTCACGCAGATCAAGTTTGTTTTAAAATTTGGCCACGCCCACTTCCGCCCCCGAAAATAATAAAAAACGGTAAATAAGCCATATGCGTGATTTTCAGCGTAAAGTAAATAGACAGTCTTAACAAGTAGGCAATCGTGGACATGTTCTGAAAATTTTAGTAAAATCGGATGATAAACATAGAAGTTATTAAACAATAAAGTTTCTGAGAGAGAGAGAGAGAGAGCTCGCACGTGCGTGTTGCTTAACATGTTCCTAGCAGCAATTGTCTTTGTTGGGTGTTGCTCAGCATGTTCCTAGCAACATTTGTCGCTTTTGAGAGTTGCCCAACATGTTCCCAGCAACATTTGTCTCTTTTGAGTGTTGCTCAACATGTTTCTAGCAATATTTGTCTTCATTTGTCAAAATTTCCTTTTTTCCATGTTCATGTGCTGTTTAATTTCACCCACAATGCTTTGGGTATCGGGTATCTTACAGTCGGTCACACTCGACTGTAGCTTTCCCACTTGTTTTCATTTATCTTTTTGTCAAAAATATTTATAATTTCAAAAATAATAAGAAATTAGGCAATGGTTAGAAGGTTTAGGGAAGGAACTAATGAAATATCGCTTAATAATCGATATTTTTTGGTTTTTTTCTTTGGTATGTATAGGAACGGACTGTCCGTCCGTTTTGGATGGACCGGTTTTCCTTATGGAAGACCCCATGTAAAAGAATGGACCATTCTCGAGAATGAAACAGTGAAACAAGGCTATTAGACGTTTTGTCTGGTATATCTAAAGAAAGATTACCCTTAGTCAGGAATAAAAGAGTTATTCGCAAATAGGTACATAAATAAACGCACAATAATTTGAGCTGAAATATTTATTTTGGATAAGACCTTTTTATTTTTATTAGGTGAGTCCCTAGCTGACTCGAGCTCTTAGTCGGCTGATTCAATCCGCAGAAATCAAGCTGCAACTATATGCGACTATATTTGTCCTTTTGCTGGTGATTGCTATCATTCGACCCTATTTATGGCGGTGTGTCGCTGAATTCTGATTTGGGAATTATCAAATGCAACCTTAAATATGTTTTTAGGTCCTTTATTTTTCAAGTGAGTACAAATAATAATAATTTGGAGGCAGCTCCTTGGAAAGATTCCCCATTAAAGAAATTTATTTCAATTTAATGCCCAAAGCTTTCAGTACGCGGTATCTGATAGTCGAGCACGCTCCCTTGTAGCTTATTTTGTATTGTTTTTTGTTTGTTTTTGTATTGCCGTAATTTCGCACAGTGCAAAAAAAGTTCAAAGCTCAAGGATTTATACCACATCGAAACTAGCGAAACAAACTTTGTACATTCGCTCATACGTTTCGGGATGGATCGTCATCCTCCTGGACGGAGGATGCAAATGTTTGACAAGCAGTCAGTTGTTGGTGGCGAATTCTTTTAGCGCTAACTGTGCTTTGGAGCAGCATCTTCAGGCAACGACTTTAACACTTTTGGCACGCGCCCCGTTCCCCACTTGAAACTTGGTTAGTTTGATTTTGAATGGTTTATTTGGTTGGCTTGCCTTGGCTCGACTGCGTTTGGCGGTTTTAGCCAGCTTCCAGCTCCCAGCTTCCAGAAGTCTCGGCTTTGCTCCATTGTTATCAACCAATTTGCCAGGCATTTGGGGGGGAAATGGGAGAAAAGTCCACAGGAAAACTTCCGACGATGGAAGCGCGCGTTGGCGGTTCGCCTTTTCTTGGTTACATTTGCAAACATCATTTTGAGCGATTGCCAAAAGTAAAAAGAGAAAGGAGAAAGGGATCAAAAAGCTCAATGGGTTAGCTGCGAAAAGACAGACTAATGCCTTTAAATGACTTGTTCTCTTTGGAACATTTTCTGCCAAATGGTCCTCGAGTTGAGCAGATAATTACTACAACAGGAGTCTAGTAATTCTAAGTCTCATAGAGTGAAAAAAGTAATTAATGAAATTTTGTGGTGAGTAGGAACTTTTATTGATTTTGAATATTTTTTTATTTTTATTTTTATTTTTATTTTTATAGTACAAACAATTTGTATTTAAACAAAATGCCGTCATGCCAAATGGCCCCAATGGTGTATCTTTAAGTCTGAAATTATTACAGTGATGGGCTTTAAAAATACAGGATTTAAAAATAGATGGAAGGATATATTTGATTTTTTAAAAACTAAAAATTTAGACAGAAAAGGCCTTGGACTCTTATGAACATGATCACAAAGCACTTTCTAATATTCTTATTTAAAATGTATACAACATAATTTTTTTTATTAAAATTTTATGGAAGCAAAGAGTAGAACTATAAATAAATAAGTGAAATTTTTTTTGTTGAAATTTGAAATTTTTTTTGTTGGTAAGTTTTCCCTCAATCTGATACGAGCCAAATTAAATCATTTTTTTTACTTTAAAAGGATTACTATGAACGACAAAAAGAAGCCGGTAATGCTGTCCTTTAAGCCGCGCGTCAAGTTCGCATTTAAAGGACCCTTTATTCGTGTTGTGAGCAAGAGACTGGTCATCAGGAACCCCAGCAAGACCCAGAGTGTGGCTTTTAAGCTGAAGACCACCACGCCTCGTATGGTTCTCGTGCGCCCCCGTATCGGGGTTCTAGGACCCAACCAGAAGGTAAAAGTGGAAGTCTTTATACGGCCCGTCTTCCCGGAAGCCGATCTGAAGGGCCACATGATTCTCGTCCAGGGGGCCGTGGCCCCCTGAGACGTTACCAAACTCGGGAAGTTTTGGAAGGTGCAGAAATCGGACAACATCTGGGACGCCAGGATCCAGTGTAAGATCGTTCCCTGCGAGTCATCGAACGAGCCTTTGGTGCAGGCTGGTGGCGATGCTCCCACTTACCCGGATACCACGCTAGTCGTCGAGCCCGATTATGATGTCCTTCTGGCCAACTTGCGCAAGGTGCTGGAGGAAGATCGCCTTTTCTATAGGGGCCAGAATATGTCGCGTCGTCCCTTCTACTTCGTTTTTTGTTTGCTGACCATTGTTGCCGCCATTGCGTGCGCCTTTTATAGCAAACACTATTTGTAAATTTTCCGCCAAATTTTTTACGCACAAGATTTGTCAAATAAAACAAATTGGCAAAAAACAAGTTTTTGGATCACCCCAGACGAGATTGGAACCGTGGTGAGACGTGACTTACCATTTTAGGCGAGTAATTTAGATAGATGAAACAAGTTTGCAAAAATATATATTTTTGTAAGAATATTGTTAAAAAATTTAAAAGCCCTTACAGTCTGTTGTCTTCTTCTACAGAAAATATAAAGGTAAAATATAAGTTTCCGGTGTCTTGGCTGCACCGCCCCAACTTTATAAGTGATTAAAAATATATAACAAATAATTATAAAATAAAAACGTATAAAATATTTTTGGCAATATTAACCTGAATTAAAAAAAATATGACCTTGTTTTCTAAGAAAAATTGTAAGCCAAGAGCATATAATTTCTCCTTTTGCCCCCTAATGAAATATTTAATATATGAAAGTTACAAAAAATATACCTATGAACTGATATAAATTGTTCTAAGATATTAATATTGAATTGATTTCAATTTATTAGGAAATACAACATTTTTTTTAATAATTTGCTTCTATTTATATCAGAGTTTTACCAGTTTTTCAAAACCAACTGCAAGTTGTGATTTATAAAAATTACAGGACAAGTTCTATAGCAGTATTATTTATTTAAATATATTAAGTAAATTGTCATTATTTATTTAATTAATATATTTTTCTATGTGCACACCTGGACATCAACTTCATGCATTATCCATATAACAGCTCCCCCAAGTATGCGTCACAAAAATTTGTCGAGATTTATTGGCCAGCAGAAAGTTTGCTCACTTTATCCGCCGGTCCGTCTCGCGTAGAGAAAAGGAATATTTTTCGGCCCAAGCAGAATGTAAATTTTCTTGGAAAGTGAGGGGCCAGGTGCCAATGTGTCTGTGTGGGCGGCTGATAATGCAATGAAAATAGGCCAGAATTTTCTGCTACTTTTCAGCTCGCCGGAAAGTTATGCGAGCAAACCGCAAGGTAATTAAATTCCTTAACCTTAAGCAGCATTATGGGTGGCTGGCTGGCTGGCTGGATGGGCCATGTCCTTGATGATGATGATGCCCAAAAGGAAGCGCACACACACTCCCGCCCGCAATGAATGTCTTTGCGGTGACATCAGTGCGCCTGTGTGTGGTTGGCACTTGAGCATTTAATTGAATTTTTTTTTTTGAGAGCAGATAAGGACGCGAAGGATGTCTCAACATCTTGACTATGTCCACCCAACGCCCACCAACGCGGCGTAAGGACTCTTACATAGTTTTACCCGCGGCGCGAAATGTCATAAATTATCTAATAAAGTTTTTATTTAACGAGATAAAGGCGGAGGCAGAGACTGAGGCAGGGAGAGAGAAACCAAGAAGTTTCATTCTGCTCGGTTTTAATTACATTTTTGAGTAGAGAATGCGAGTGAGTGAAAAATTGCCAAACAAGAGAAATAAGGCCACTTCAATTATTGTTTGCTATTTTCCCTTCCACCTGGAAAATATCGATGGGTCACTCAGGCATAAACTGTGCTGATTTGACCAATTTAAGGGCAATTTCCCATTCTACTAACTCAATAGATATTAATAATTCTACCTAATAAATAATGAGTTAGGGTGTTAATCGATAAGCCTTTAACTGGAATTTTAAATAATAATTATAATAAAACCGTTAGATTCCAAGCAAATGCAATAAATTATACCACAAGCATGGCAAGAGGTAATAAGTGAATTTCTGCAGGGAAATAATAATAGTTGCTTTTAATTTCTTTTTATATTTAAGGATTATATTTACAATTTTTTGGTTTTTGATATCAATATTATATTCATTACATTCACTCAATTTAAAACCCCATGTAATTAGCCAAGTTTAACCGAAAATGTCAAAAGCCTTGCGCATGCAAAGTTACTACCAATTTGGCACTCTAACGAGAAGAAAATCCAGTGGAAAAACATTTCCTTTTCTCACAAAATGAAATAATGAAATTGTACAAAAGGGCAGGGCAAAAAAGGAATGTAGCATATAACGATCTAATGTGAAAGAGCTGCTGGTAACTAAACGTGTTAGCGGAGCACGCGATGTCCTCGGCTTTTCATAAGTCTGGTCGGCATGGGGTGGGTTATCTACGAAGTAAGGAACCGCCACGTTATAATGCTCGTATGCTAGTCGAAAACAATTTAATTTCGCGTACTATTATTTTGGGAGGGTAAGGGCTAAAATAGAAACTTAGAGAGCAGACGACTAACGGGAGGAAAGAAGAGGAGGGTAAGACAACAAAAGACAAAAGGGACACACTTGACCACCATCACTCCAGTTGCTTCGCACGACTGCGAAGTGCCCACCCTACCGTGATCCTATTAGTCCAGAAATTCATAATAAGGATCCCTTGGAGTGACTAGCGTTTACTCATACTAACGCACTTTGATTTCCATGACCCCCGGATAAGGAGAGATTTAGCTAGAATTCATTTTTATACACGTTTATTCTTAAAGTAAATAAAAACCTAGAAATTTCATCCTAATATTACTATATTTAATTTTTAACTATATTCCTAAGCTTCAATTTAAGTTCCTCTTATAGTACTAGTATTTATTGTTTATATTTCTGTTAAAGTTATTCGGGAAAAAAAAAAAAAAAGTTTGAATTCTATCGTATATAATTTCTAACTTCATTTTTAAATCATTGGCAAAGAGAGATAAATGTTGCTGGAAGAGAACGGGGTTAACATTAAATAAATAGTAAAAGCAATATATATAGTATATATAATA
>VNJW01008015.1:0-35746 GCA_008042615.1 Drosophila auraria | reverse complement strand
TCTTAACTTTGTCAATTTTGGGACTTACCATACCATCTGATTGGTATAGGGGAGATGGCAAATAAATAATATTTACTTTATTGGGAAAATATAAATTGAATATATATTAAAGGATAACTGGAAATACGTGTTGCATGAATCGGGGTAATCGTATAGTTAAAGATATGTTAGCCTAGAACGAAAATACTTATTTAAAATGAAAACAAGTAAAGTATTTTCGCTTAAGTATCGAAATTAATATGCATCGGCTTTGTTGTCGACATATGGCATTCTTCGGTACGCCTGGAATAGGCTTTAGTTCCATATTCTTTAAATCTGTATATATCAAATATCTAGTCTTGGGACTTCTGGTAGCTGAAGGGCATGTAATAGGGGTTGGGTACTAGAAATAAAAAAACTTTTCAAACCAAATCATTGTATTTATTGATAGACCAAGTTACAAAAAGCTTGCTGCTGCAAATCGTATTTTTTATTTCATTATTATTTTCTCCAGTTGTGGCGCATGACAAATAAGTTTTCTGGGCAGTTTTAATCGCAGACCATGAAAATTGTTTTCCTCTTGCGTAATGCACAGAGCATATGCCCTATGACATTTACTTAAATATTTGCCTTAAAATTGGCATTTGTTCCACCTACTTAGTACCTCTTTATAAAGTAATTTTCGTCGGTAGAGTTTTATTTGGAATCTAAACTGTCACGAGTCAAGATGAAGACGTACCTTGGAGTTGCTCTGATCCTGTTTTTGGCCCTTGTGGGAACCGAAGCTCGATTTTGGCCTACAGAGGAATGGAGAATAGAGAAATAACGCTAAATAATTAAAGGATTTCATATAAACTAAAATACTTCGATTTCGTTGGGAAAATACTTATTCAGCTAGTTCTGCTCGTTACTAAATATTGTAACTCGCATTTGACGTTAATCGCAATAATGCCAAAAATCGTATAAACCAACGGAGTTAACGTCCAATTCGTATATCATAATCAAATTTGTTGCACCGTACAAAATATAAATATATTCTTGCTAAAGTATACAAATCAATTCGCATAGGCTTTGAAGTCAACATATGGCCTTGTTTGGTACATTAGTTTTAGCTTTTTAACACCAAAGGGTGCCCAGGTAGATCTATGACCCCTGGCACTCACTAACATATTAACATTAAAATTAAAATTAGTCCCATAATCATAGCACCTGTATATAAGAGCACTTCCCTCACCTGTCAAGTTGAAGATGTACCTTGGAGGTGCTGCGATCTTAATTTTATCCCTTGTGGGAACTGAAGCTCGTCTAGTTCCTGACGATAATGATGGGCATGCACATTAAACTATTTTGATATTATTGGAAAAATGTATATTGAATGAGTTAAATGTATATATTTAAACATATTTAATCATAATTTTAATCATAGATCTTATACGCCGTCGAAAGCATAAGATTTTAGAGTATTTTTGGCGAGAGTACAAAGTCAATTCGCATCGGTTGTGATGTCGACATATGCCACAGTTTGGAACATTAAACGCTTTGAAATTGGCATAAGTTTCTGCTGCTAAAATCCTGTTTACATATGTGGTATAATATTATTAATTTTAATCAGTAAATGTGGTACTTTGTCAAATATAATGTTTATGAAATATATTTCAATTTAAAATTAGGGATAAGTATCTCAATCGGCGTTAATGACTCTAGCCCTCCGTAATTCAAAATGCCTCTTTTCAAGCTGGATTCCAACTTCGTCTTCTCTCTGGCTCGTACACGACATAAGCTCTCTGCTCGTCGTCTGGCTAAGTATAAGTAAAGATTTCTAAATTGGCAGCTTTATACTTGGCATATGGTGATATCATGTTTATATAAGAAGTTTACACAAAAATATTGGTTTCACTTGCGTAATGAATATAGCCTATGCCCTTTGGCATTCACTTTAATAATAGCCTTAGCAATCAAATTAGTTCCGTCGTCCTAGCACCTGTATATAAGTTCCTTTCCCTAGGGAGACTGCTATTGGGAGTCTGAACTGTCACCTGTCAAGATGAAGATGTACCTTGGAGTTGCTGCGATCTTAATTTTATCCCTTGTGGGAACTCAAGCTCGTCTAGTGCCTGAAAATGAAGGACATGGAAAATAATTAAATTCTTTCAAATAAAACCTATCGGCATTGAACTTGTCGTTGGGCTTGACATAAAAAAAATGTTAATTTAATGTGACGCCTCCCAGTCTGAAAACGGGTTGCCAAATCCATTTCGTCCACTGCTGCAATTGCAGCATTGCAGGCTGCATTTCTGGCTTCCTCATAATTATATAAAGAACAGCTAAGAATTTCACTGAATTCCATATTAATAATTTGAATTCCCTTTGTGTAGATTATTTTTATCGATATTTCAACCATCGATATATGCTAGCAGCTATTCATAAGTATCGTATAAAGATAGTTATCTTGTGATTCTGGTGAACGCAACCAATGTTACAAACTTTATAAAGAATTAAAAGATATTTTAGCTAAAGTATAAAAATCAATTCGCATTTTCTTTAAAGTCAACTAATAGCATTGTTTGGCACATTAAACGCCTTAAAAATGACATTAGCTTTAGCTGCTAAAAACCGAAGGGGTCCCAGGTAGATTTTCATGTTCTCAAAGTATTAATTTATTCTAATTAAAATCCTGGGGACCTATTGTAAATTTTACGATTTAAAAATAGTAAGGCATGATGAACAACCCCATGGCCTTGGCATTCACTTAGATATTAGCCTTAACAATCAAATTAGTTTCATCGTCTTAGCACCTGTATATAAGAGCACTTCCCACGGTAGAGTGTTATTGGGAGTCTGAACTGTCACCTGTAAAGATGAAGATCTACCTTGGAGCTGTTGCGATCTTAATTTTATACCTTGTGGGAACTGAAGCTCGTATGGATGCTTCAAATCCAAAATGTAATGTATTTTGCAAATAAAGCAAATGTCTACATTTCTTGAGTTGATAATTCAAAGCAGCGTACAGCTGCATTGATTTGAAGATAAATATATATTTATATATAAACGTGTTCATGTGGGAACACAAATATTAAATGGTAATGTCTTTCAAATAAATGTCACAAATTAAAAATATGTTTTGATATTTATCTAAGTAACATGATTGGAAAAAATCGTGTATAGTGTCAAAATTATTTTAGCCTAATATGTATATCCTTTTAAATATTTGTGGCTTTTACCAGAACTACATGATTACTGATCAGTGATAGATCAGTGATCTAGTTGTTCTGGTGAACGCTCATGATACATATGTAGTTCTAAAAATAATCGGCTTGGAACCTATCGGCATTTAACATGTCGTTGGGCTTTTCGTCAAAAAAAAAGTTAATTTAATGTGACGCCTCCTATTCTTAAAAAGGCGCGTTGCCAAATCCATTTCGTTCACTGACGCAATTGCAGCGTTGCACGCTCCATTCGTGGCTGCATCATAATCATAAAATTCTGACAGAACTGCTAAGGATTCCACTGATTTCATTATTAGCAATTAAAATTCCCTTTTTGGAGATTCTTTTTATCGATATTTCAACCATCGATATATGCCAGCAGCAATCCATTAGTATCGTAAAAAGGTAAAGTACTATTTGAACGCTCCTTATTCCTCAACATGATGGAAAAATGTTTGCATTAGATTAGTAATCATGAGCGTTCAGCTCAACTAGCGTATGAAATCCATCAGTGATCCAACCAATGTTACGAACTACATAAAAAACTAAAAAATATTTTTGCTAAAGTATACAAGTCAATTCGCATTGGCTTTAAAGTCGACATATAACATTGTTTGCTATGAAAATGGTAGAACTTCATGTTATCAAAATATTTTTTTATTCTAATTAAAATCCTGTGAAACTAATGTCAATTTTACGATTTAATAACAGTAAGGCACAATGAACAAGGCCTATGGCCTTTGGCATTCACTTAAATAATAGCCTTAGCAATCAAATTAGTTTCGTCGTCCTAGCACCTGTATATAAGGTCACTTCCCTAGGGAGACTGCTATTGGGAGTCTGAACTGTCACCTGTCAAGATGAAGATGTACCTTGGAGTTGCTGCGATCTTAATTTTGTCCCTTGTGGGAACTGAAGCTCGTCTAGTGCCGACAAAGAACTGGGGAGATAAATAAATAATGCAAAATAGTTAAAGGCTTGCAAATAAATGTGCCAAAACTAAAATATTTTGAATTTATTGGGAAACCACTTATTCAGTCAGTGTCTTACGAGCTTACCTTTATTTTGATGTAACGAAATATTTTGTTCAGAATTTTATTAAATTTTATCAGTAGCATAGTGCTGAACTAAATAAAGTTTAACTGTAAACAAAATAATGTGTGTATGGACAGGGAGAGCGATTTTTACATTGTAAAAAATACCATAAACGGTCAGACTGGTGATTACATAATATATGGGACAGCCCCTACCGTACAAAATTAAAAGATATTTGTTCCGAAGTATTTAAATCAATTCGCGTTGACCTTGAATTTGAAATATGGCCTTGTTCGGTACATTAAACGCCTTAAAATTGGCATTAGTTCAGCTGCTATAATCCTGTGTAAATAAGCGTCAACCGAGCAGAGTATTACGAAATCGAACTTGATCTGATAAATATGAAAACCAAACTGGGACTTGCGGTGCTCCTGGTGACGGCCCTTCTTGGAGCCGAAGGACGTTTTGTTGGGCAGAAAAAGTAAACCTAAATGGGGCCGCTGGGAATTTGGATCTGGAAACTCATCCATTGTGAAATAGATTCAGACATTATGGCCTGATGTCTCCCGCAATCATACTTTTGTCATCGGCCGCTGGAAATGGGAATGCAGATTACAGCAAAAGCAGCTGGTGTTGACAAATGCATATTACCACAAAGTGCAACTGGCCGCATTGAAAGCCACGTCTATTGCGCCATCTGGACCATGAGAAGTGCGCCGGCCGAAAGAGGCCAACGGCAGCAGCAGGGGAGAGCCTGGGCATTTATGACGCAAATGCTGTAAACATGTTCATCACTTTTTGTGGAGCTTGCGCGACGAGACAAAGGCCAAAAGCAGCGGCGACATGGCCAGCAGCAACGTGCAACAGCAACAGCCAACGTGCAGTGCGGTGAGCTCACGTGTTGCTGCCACAAAACAAAACAATACTCGCACCAGCGCAATGCAGGGATCCCTTGAAATAAAAAAAAAAATATAGGAGTATTGTGCCCAGCAACAATTGGTGGCTAGGCAAAGGTGGAAGACTTGACGGACTCGACGACCCAGTACCCAGGAAAGGCAGAAAAATTACCCAGCACATCATAGTTGCAAGGCATTATATTGCAGGGTATGCGAAGCTAAGTAGTGGGTGCCTATGACCTTAAATTAGCATTAGTCCTGAGAGTAAATACATTAACCTATTTTTATATAAAGATATTTTACCTGCATTCCATTCCAGCATCATAAAAATCCTCTGATACCCCTCACACGATGCTGATGTCTGTGGCGCCGGTAGCTCCAAATAATAAAGGGATGATAGTCAAAGTTTAATGACAGTTCAAATGATGTTGCCGTCGCCGGCGCAGCTGCTGCCTGTGCCGCTGCATTGCTGCATTTTCCGATGTTCCAGCAAAAAACAATTGCTGCTTGTTGTCCGTATTTGTTGGTGCCCACTTGTGGTGAAGGTACTATGATATCGTCATTAGGGATGAAACTATAAGCTGAATTTGTCTGCCCTTTTTATACCGCCAGAATATAAGGTAAAATATTATTTACACCAGGGAAATGTCCCCATGCTGTATCGAACATGGATGGGCTTAAAAACTTTCCAATATCACAAGGAAAAACCAACGAAAGAGTGTGGCATGTTCAGATAGTAAAAAAAAAAAAGAATTTTCCTCCCGATTTTTATACATTTTTTATGCATCTCTTTGTTGCCGTTCGGCGAGCTCTGCCGCCGTTGATATTATTATGATGGTTGCAGGCAACATGATGTTGCAACATGCGCTTGAACATAATAAATTTTTATGCATGATTTCTCACATTGCATGTGATGGCTGGCACTTGATGTGCCACATGGGGCGTATGCGCGACGTTCCCCGACTGAGAAATGCATTTAAATTTTTAAAGTAATTTACGCCGAGCACACACAGCAAAGAGAGACCCATAAATAACCCATGGTTTGCGTAAAAATATAACCAGCTACCTTAATCCATTCCGTTCAGTCCGAGTCTTGATCACTTCATCATTAATGTCAGAAGCGGGAAAATTGCCTGGAAAAACTAGGCGCGAAGATCAAAGGACAGTGGCAGAGACATCAAAAATGTAACAGCCAGATGCTGTGCTAAAATTCTGACACTGTCTTACAGTGGGTGGATTTAAGTAAAAAGGTGATAATAAATAATATAAATAAAATAAATAATTAGCTTAGTATATTCAGTAAAAAGTATGTTTGATAATTAAATGTATACCAAATATAGCTAAAATCCGAATAAAGATCATTTTTAAATATCACAGATGCTTACAAAAATAATATTTATAATAATATATTAAGCTCCTATCCATGAAGATTATATACATTTATAAATTAATTTCCACTGTGCGACTACCGAATAAGAGAGCCAATCTCTGGCAGCTCGTTTTGCCATTCGCCGAGTGGATATCGGCATTAGGCAAACCAGAGGCGCTCCACTTTATCCAACGCCCCGACATCTTCATCATCATTTGTCGGCGTCTGAAGTCGAAACATATGGAAGATGATTTAGCGGCGATCATAGAGCGGATGCTGATCGTGTGGGCCTGCGACTGGGCATTATAAATCGCCTGGCACTTGTGCATCAGGCCGCTCAATCATTCTGCCCTGGGGCTCTTTAATTGCAAAATCACATTAGCATAAATTTGTTAAAAACATTTCAAGTGAAACTATGGCACAGCCTCCCTTACTCGATTCTGCGCCGGGCACAATGACATTAATAAGCAATTACAAGTCGCAAATAGCAACTGCAAATGACTTCAAAAGGCTAAAAGCTAAAAGGTACACTAGGAGAAATGCGAATTGAAACCAATAAAATAATGAGTGAAATTTGAAGAAAGCTCCATTTGACTTTGACACATGAGGAGGTTGTGATACCCATTATTTATTAAATTATATTTACTAATTAATGACTTTCTGTAGTGCAAAATAAATATAAATATTTATCAGGTTTTCTTATTAACTTTAAAGGATAATATTAATTTCAAACTTTTCAAATTTCATCAGGATTTCTTCGTGTGTGCCCACATCTGGAGGCCTGGCGTTGGAGTTATGGTGTTTGTGTCCACAGGCCTCCGATGCCGGCAGTTCATCATCATATCGGGGGGCCATAGCCATGGCCATACATCTTCATAGCGGAGGGACTGCGGAATGACCTCCAGTTAGTCGGGCTCCGTTAGTCGTCATCATCGCCATCGAGGCTGTTGTTTTGCCCATCACGGCACTGCTCTGCTATGGCCTCAAGTGGCTCCATTCATTCCATGTCCGTCTGCATCCCGGCATTTTCCCAGTCGGCAGTTTTCCCAGTTTTCCCCCCTGGTTTCCCCGGTATGATGAAAAACTAAAACTGACGCCGCTCCACGACAGGCACGACAATGAGCTGACTGTTTAATGTCCGACTCCAACTCCGAGTGCGACTCCAACTACAGGAGGCATTGGGGCATGGGCCTTTGCTTTTTGTCCGCCTGACAGTTTCGCAAAACAAGAGCAACCTTTATTAGCACGCCGGCAGCAAAAAATAAATGCTCTCTGGTCTTGGCCAAGGAAAGCGCCGCCAGCTTCCAATGTCCGATGGACGAAAGGGTTTCCCAACTTATTAGTCGAGTCTGTCAGAGGGGTTATGGCTGGATTAGGCTGCAACTTGGCAGCTGGGGATGGCAAGAAACAGAGTTGTAAGTTAATTATTCCAGACACATACTACGACTACAAATACGAATTACACTGGCACCCAAGGAAAAATATTATTGAATTTAATAAGCAAAGAGCTATGTTTTGTCTATTTAATTTGCCAAACAAGCATTTTGTGTTGTGCAAAGCATATTTTTTACCGGCCTGATTGTATATGCATTTTGTTACTATAATTATAAATTTATTTCTTTGCCATATTGAGTTTTGTTTGCTAAGCAAAGACCGAGTTTTTTATTGGTTTTATTTAAAACTAATTATGTCTTTGTAAGTTAATGTGAATAAATTTATAGAACTGTTTGTGTTTTAATAAATATTTGTTCATATACATAAGTTAAAAAAGAAGAAGAACTTTGTTTTATTTATATTTTAGAAAACCTATAATTACAAATAACCATTTCTTTCTATGAGCACAATTTTTTTCTGAGCTGTATTAATTATTTTAATTTATTTAAAAGAGAATATATAATTATATACATAGTTTAGTTCTATAGAAATATATTAGTAGTGTGAAAATATTTTTTACAGCTGTGTACTAGTGCTATTTTCCACCCCAAAAAATGTGAAAAAATCCAGCAACTCATTCGGTTTTGAGTATCGTATCGTAAAGTTTTCCCCGGCTATAATTTGTTTGGCTATGACTCATTTCGGTGGAGGCTTTGCTATGCATCCGCAGCAATGGAGCCATGGAGACCAGTTCAGTTACCCAAAAGAGGCCGCAAATATCTGCATTTATGTTGCATACATTACGCAGCATTCGGCATTTCGGGGCCGCCACAGAAGCACCCTGATTATTGCTGATAATGTTGGCTGCCATACGCCAGTTGGCATTTTGTAGTTGGCGCAGCCAGGAACTAACCTAAAAACGACTGCCTTTTTGCCAGAATTCCAAAATGAAAATGGCACCCGGAACGGGCGGTGGCAGGGCCAACTATCGCATCGCACGGCCTCGCCCTGATGCAGTTGCATCCTTGTGCTGCTGCTGCTGCTGCTGGTGTTGCTGTTGCCGCTGGCATAGATATGAGCGACAATTAAGTGTCTGCCGCATAATGATGTCGCTGTTTTTGCGGCACTAAGCAAACAGAACTTGCAACAGCAGTTGCGGCTGCCACAGCGGCTGCAAGTTTTTATCGGCTCTAACCCAAGGATGGCCAAATAAAAAGCTAATGGCTTCATTTCGCGGTTGAGCCAAGTATGGAAATGGCAACTGTTGCCTTAGAAATTATGCCAGAAATTCGTGCAGAGCAGAAAATGAAAAACCCAGAAATTACAATTTTACTTAAATTTACTAAGTCAATCGATGACACCTTTTTTATATCTTTTTTAACCACACCCTTGTCCTTGTGTCCTGCTCAGAATCCTTTTTTTTTCAACAGAACACAAGGGCATCAGATGATAAAAGCATATATTAATTAATTACATTTATTTCCATCGCATCGAGGTTACTGCAAATTTGTGAATATAGTCGATTATATTCCTATTTATCACCAGCCAAGAAAATCTAGACAGCGGTTGTCGCTCCTATTTATCCTGAGTTCCTTAGCGTACGCCCATGAAACATATATTAAAAAGGGAAAGATAACTACGGAAGTTTATTGATTCGATTAAGTTTTGAAAGTACTTTCTAGTCTCGAGCTTACTTAGGAAAAGCAATATATTAAGAATGCCGACTGCTTCCTCTCGTTTTGTGATCAAATTTAGGTACTGTATCAATAGGATTATATCTAAGGTACATAAGGTCACACTGGCTACGATTATCAGCGGGATTCCAAACCAGAGAAGCACTCGTTTTTTCTAGAAAATATATTTGAGTCGAAATAGAAATGGGTGTAACTGGGTAACTCTTACCACGATGGCCCCGATCAGCAGAAAAATTACAGCTACGAGTCCAACTATCACTGACAAAAATCGGAAGAGCTCGATTAAGTTGCTCCAATTAGTCTCAGCCGCTGTTTAGGAACCTTCAAGTCGCATAATTAATATGTCAAATGGGATTACTCACAGATACACGTCACTGCAATTTCCGCGATGAAAATACATAATATAAGGAAGCTAGCGTCTATGGTCAAACATCGATAGGTACGGCACATTGTCTAGTATTTATTTATATTCCAAGTCCAAAAGAATATTACATTTTTCCTTCAAAATGAACAGAAATCTCAAGCCCCACTTTACAGAATTTTCGATTCAAAGGCTTTTGTTTGATATGAAATTGTTAGCTTTTTGAACTTTTTCTGGACTTTCTTAAAGCACCCCAGGAAATATGATGATGATCTGTCTGGGGGGCCATTAAAAGTTGGAAAATATTTTCCTTACAAAAATTAAAAAGCCTCCAAAAGAGCTCTGCCGCCGGGCTGACCAATTCAATTGAAAATCCAATCTGGACTCGGGCCGATTTTTGAAGTGGCTCATGTGTGGCGTTCCCACAGCAATTAAATTCGAGCCCAGGACGCGGCAGGATAACGCTAACGCACACAGCAAAAAAAAAAGAAGTTGACAAGTTGGGCAAACAAACAACCAAGAGCCCAGAGCCGAGAGAGAAAAAAGGGCCACCAAGAGACAACCGCAGACAGCGCATATGTGGGCCCCTTCCACTGCGAAAAAAGGACAATCCTGGCAGGACACAGCACTCAGCTGCTCTTTGGGCTTGAAGAAGACATCGCAACGACCACAAAAAGCAACGAATGCTCCGGCGTTTTTTTTACGTAGCCCGCAGTTCGTAGTCCGTAGTCCGTAGTCCTAGGAACAACACAACTGCAAACTAAAAAGGACAACGGGCATACAAATAACATTAAGCCGGCAAAATCGGCAAACGGACTCCACTACTCAGTGTCCTCGCTGGCAGGGCCAACGGATATCATCGGCCGCTCCGGAGGTGAAAGCGCTCCACAGAGCCATGAAAATGACAATATACCGAACAGGACTCGCCGTCCTCTGTCCCATCCTCTGTGTGTGTGTGACAGAAAACTGGCATTAGGCAAGGATTTGCGTTGATTATGGACAGCAATGGGTTTTGGCTCTAGCCATTTTCGAATGAAAAGACAATGAAAGGCATCCCTCGTTTCGTGTTCCCGGCAATAAGACAATAATGCCATAAAGAGCTTCGATTCCAGGTGAAGTCCCGCTTTAGATGCTCCATCGTCGTCGTTGGCACTCGGCTGATAAAACTAATTACATTTCATGGCTTAGGCGAAATGTTTGCTAGATTTATGCCCCGGGTCAGCAAAGTGCGGAAATTGATAAGCCTTCTTAATGGCAGTTTGCTTAAGGGGTTCCTTCCTGAGTTCCTGGTGGAAAAACCCGGGTCCGAGCCCGAGTTCGAGTACGATTGCTAGGACTCAAGGTCAGGAAATCAAAACAATCGAGTGGTTAATATCTGGGAAGCCGTAGATGAGTGTCAATTGAAGATTGAAATCTATTTTCCATTTGGCAACAGAGAAGAAATGATTTTAATTTATTAATGTTGGGAGAAAAGGAAATCGAAATCAAAATAAATACACTAGAGAGAAGAATTCAATTTATTTTTTTTTTTAGAATTTAATGGACTCGATTTTTTAGGCACATTAGGAGTATTTTTATTCCAATATAGTAAGTAATTATCTATCGAATCTATCTTTATTATTAAAATACCACAGCATCTTTTAAAATGCCTCATAATCTCAGTATTTATTTTAGTTTAGGAGTTCTTGGTAACTCGTAAATATATATACTTCCGTGGACTCCTTCTGTTTAAGTAAGAACATCAACTGCGCAGTACTTTCTAATAGTTCCACTCCCTCTTTAATTGTTTTCCTAATTGCCATTCCAGCTGAAACCAGAACCAGTCGTTAAAGCTCTTTATTTTTTCCTCAGCTGGCGGAGACCATAATTTGGCTTTTGACATTAGACATTTCCTCAAGTGATTCCGTTGTCAGTTTGGACAGACAGTGCCATCATTTAGGCGAGCATTGAGATAAACATATTTTATTATTAATTCATTAGGCTGTTTTTTAATGGGCAGCATATTTTTCGGTCTGGCACTTTAATTGTTAATTAGTTTAATGTTCGAGCCACGGAGCCACATGGCCTGTCGCTCCGTCGCTCCCCCGAGAAGACTATTTATTGGAGGGTCTAATTGGAGAGTGCGTTGAATTGGAAACCGCAGAAATTGGTGTGTTGTTGTGTCTGTCTGAAGTGCCACCCTCGCACCCACTTGCCAAGGCCATAAAAAAGCCCGGCTAATAATTAAGAACCACCACCCACTGCGCAAATGAACATAAATGGGCGCAAGTGTCGCCTCGGTTGCCTTGGTTGGACTCGGAGCTGCCTTAAGGGCGTGCTAATCATAAAAAAGAAAACACAACCGAAATTATGAATTTGTTTGGCGTAATTTTACGCGCCCAAGACAAGGGCAAGTTGGGGAAAAAAAAAAACCAAGAAGAGAAACCCCGAAACCAAAAGCGAAACCCAAGAAGGCCAAGAAAAGCAATCCGAAACGGTGCTGCCAATAATGACCCAATTTGGTGCATCAAAATTTATGTTTATTCGCCGGGCTCTGTGCGCCGCCTTTCCCTATTTCCCGCTTCCCATTTTCCAATATTAATATGTATAAAATTAACGAGGGAGGAGGCAGACCGGCGACGAAGACCAAAATCGCTGCGCATAACAAGAAAATTACTTTTTAATCTTATGAGTCATTAGAAGACATTTTCGACTTTTCAACAATAATGCCGAGGAAAGTGGCAGTGGGAAGTGTGAAGACCCGATAAAGCCGACCGAAGCGTCATGAGAACTCCAATTCAGATGCAGATACCCCAGAAAGCACCAAAGATACACCTTTGGGTTATAAGCGGCGTTGCTAAATGGGGAAACTCTTTTGTCTAATTTTGGGCCATGTGTGAACTCGGGTCGATAAGAAGTGAATGGGAATGGAAATGGATCTGTTCCAGGTCGCGTATTAGTATAATTAACTTTGTCCCACGGATTTCCATAGTTCCCATTAGTTTCTCAAAAGTAAGCTGACCTTTAAGTTGCAGCTGGCAGCCCTATCCCTATCCATCCGATAGTGTGTGGCATATGTCATGTGCCCCGCACAAAACATGTCACTGCCCACCTCGTCCTGGCACCTTTCCCCGCCGGAATCTCCTGCGATGACCGCACAATGCCACAAAGACCCGAAACGAGCATAAAGGAAATTAATCAGATTTTTATTTAAACGCCCTTGCAAGGGCGTCTCCCAACAGAGCCCGGAGATATGGAGGCGAGTGCGGCCATTGTCCCTCCCGGGACTGGAAACCTTTGACTCGAGTTCGAGTCGTGTGTGTCTGTGTGTGCAATTTTTGTCAACATGTTTTCCGCACAACGCTGGCCATTGTCTTCGACCCCTTGCCCAAAACTGTCAGTTTTGTCAGTTTCTGTGGAATTCCCGGGACCATGAATGATTTCAGCAGATTTTTATATATTTTCCCAACCCTACGCTATTGTGTGTGCCATCCATCTCTAGGCATCCATCTATCTATACATGCTCGCTCGTCCCCGGCCCTTATCCTCGCCCGTGTGGTTAGTTTGGTTTTGTCATTACAATTGTTTGCGTTTTCCACCATTCAATGCCAGCCGGAGTCCTTTGTTGGATCGCACTTCGGATGGGCAAGGACAAAGCATTTGCCGGTTGTGGGTTGCAAGTTGCCAGTTTTCGGTTTTCAGATTCCAGTTCAAGCGGAAGCACCAAGGAAAGTTGCCTCGAAATGCAACGTTTTTTAGCGAGTAGTTCGGGAAAGAAATACCAGCTTTTTGGGAAATATTATGGATGTGCTTTTAGTAAATATTCAATGTTTAAGATTTTATAAACTAAGTTTTTGAAATGCCAATAGTTTGCATATTTAGAATACCAGACAACAACGAGTAAACGATGATTCAATCGACGAGTGCAAGGACATCAAAGCGACGAGCAAAGGAAGCCCAAGTGAGAGCGAAACAACGAGAGTCCTAGGACACTGGACTAAATATCGAGCTTTATTTCTTATATAAAACTTATATCTATTTTTTAAACATTATATTAATTATCAAGATACAAAATCATTTATATTTGAAATACCTTAGATATTCACGACATAGGTCTTAGTCACCCTTTATGCCAGGTATTTAATTTCCTATAATAAAACAAGCGAGCTATGCAATGGAAAGTTATCTCAAAAACCCATCATGTTTATTAAGTCATATTTCTGGCTCAACAACTGCACCTTGCCATTTTAATTGTCTTTCTTGTGCGGTTTCCTATCGACTTCCAAACCAATTCCGGGCACAAACCCCTGGCCACCGCAGACGTGCAAACTGATTGCAAATGTGTTTTTGAACCGAAAACTTGCCAAAAAGGCACGAGTGAGAGAGAGTGCGAGTGGAGTCTCCCCCGCAGATTCTCACTTAGTTTACGGCATATTAGTTATGTGCCATAAACAAGATGCGGCGGTCCAAGTGGCGCCAGAACGAAAATGCAGCCTGGAGGAGAACGCCAGCGAAGCACAAAATTAGGGAAGCCCCCCACTCCGCGGGATCAGAGTCCTGCTCCTGCCGGAATGGCCATCATCATAAACCTGCGACAACTTGCAAAACACAAACGAAATTGTTCAATGGCGCCGCAAAAATGACCAAAATGCGATGCCAGCAGACGCGCCGCCATTTTATTTGCAGCACTGCCACTTCCGGCGGCGAGATGTCTCCGCATCCCCTTCCCCTTCATCGGGGCTGTGGCAGCCAAAAGCTGCAAATTGATGGCGACTGGCGCGCATTCAAAACGCTTCCATTATTGTCATAAGCTCCCCCGGCCAGCCAGCTCTCTCGGCCGACTCCTGGCCGCCTGCGAGATAGCTCCGAGGAATGCCGCAGCGTACTTTTCGATTTCCGCTTTGTAATATTCAAGTGATTACGCGGCTGCTGCTGGCCAGAAACAGGAAGCTGCAAAGTGCGCCCAGCCTGGGCGAGTTTTCTGCTGACGTGCGCTGATTTCAGGACTCCAGCTGCACTGGGAGATATTGGGGGGAATATAAGGGAGAATTATCTAAAAGGGAAAGTAATAACATTCCCCGTCAAACTAATAACTGCGCATACCTATATCTTTAAATATCTTTAAATTTAATACTAATTTAAGCTTTAGTAAAATGT
Organism: Drosophila auraria; assembly: GCA_008042615.1. Taxonomy (NCBI): domain Eukaryota; kingdom Metazoa; phylum Arthropoda; class Insecta; order Diptera; family Drosophilidae; genus Drosophila; species Drosophila auraria. The sequence continues at coordinate 20,696 of VNJW01008015.1, read as the reverse complement.
GGCAAAGTATTTAAAAACTATATTAAAGATAAATATTTAAATGGATACCTCCCACCCAATAAGTATTAAAAAAAACGAAATAGGTTTCTGTTTTATCTATTTTTCCAGCGATATTAATAAGACTAAAATAATAATATTAATTATAAATCCAGCTATTGTATAAGTATGCTTGAAATATATTTCACCTTACTAGTAATTTATAGTTTAAATTATATCCTTTTCTCAACCTCATTTCCCACATTTCTCCGCTGTGTAGCTAAGAGTCCTTGCCGCATTATTTGTGTTGCTAAGTGTGCTGGGTTCGCGGCTCTCGCTTCTCGATTCTCGGTTTTCGGGTTCAATGACAAAGTTTACTACCACTAAGTATTTATAACTATTATTTATGTAGCCTCCCCGTCCTCGCCCCCAACCCCATTTTAAATGTTCAGTGATGCGCAACGAATTTCTTAATGGTGCAATTTGGCGTTTTATGTTTGAAGTTTAGGCGAATGGCGATTTCCAGCGGTGTCGGCGGCAACAGCAGCAGATGGAAGAGGGTCGCGGCTCCTGGGTCCTCGGGAATCATTTTTTTTTTGTCTGCCCGCTATCGCTACGTGCATAAAGTTTTCGCAAACAATTATGGCCGCCTGGCAGACGACCAACCAACCAAACGAGCGCCCAGTAACGTAACCGGAAGGAAGGCACGGCGCGATCCTAGCTGGAGGTCCTTCGATATTTGCGGTTTTTCATTAATTCAATGGTGTTACTTCCGCACCGCCGTCTGGCTTCCGGGCGAACTGTAATCGCACACCCTGCCTGCCGCGTATCTTATTGATTTGAAAATATGTTTTATGATTCAATTCGGTGATGGCGGTCCAGTCCGATGGTGGTGGGAATTGAGGCATATTCCAACGTTTATAATTTCCTTTTTTATATTGCAAAGCATGGGACAATTTAAGAGAGAAAAATTGCCTGCATTAGAGTCTTAAAAAGTTGGAAGTTTATTTCTTTTATTTCTTAATTAAAGCCCACAATCGAGTGGCTTATAAATTTCATTGTTTTAATATTTGTGTACCTTAAAGCTTTTCCGATTAACCGCCACACTCATTCCCACAACAATGCCTGCAAAATATACGCTGAAATGCAATCGCAAGGCCGATAAACTCAACACGCAGAAAGGCAAAAACAAAGACAAATACGCAAAAATGGCGATAAAAAAGCCAGGCGAAAAAACCGATTGGAAATAACCAAATTATGCCAAGCACTTAATTGATAAAAAAAAACTGCCGACACTTTTGACAATGGCCTTCCATCATGACACCTCAAATCATAACGACATAATGAATATGTGATTCCGAGCGAGTGTACGTGTGGGTGCCGGGCTGCCGGGCTGCCGGCGTTGTGCAAAGAATGAAAATTAATTGAAAATGCATTTTGCATTCCATTGTCTTCAATTAATTTTCATTTCACTCACTTCGAATAGCTTGTAATTCGATTTGCTCTCTGGAAATGAGCGAACGCACAGTGACTTTAATTCGTACACGAAAAGTTAATAAGAGACGGCCGGGCCCCGACGGAATTGAATTTCTTATTATCTCAATTGGAAGTGATTGGGTTTAAAGTCGGCGCTTAATACCGCATATAAAGGCGTAGCTTGTTTTCCATTTAATCCGAATTACTAGCACATATTGTCGCTCTGGCAAATTGCTTTCACTTGCCACTTGTCCGGCTGTGTTGTCCCTGTGCATAATGGGCTCATAACTAGTTAAACTAACAGAACTCCATTATCCAGCAGCTGTAGCTGCTTCCGCATCGTGTCCTGTCCGCTGTGGTCCTTCAATTACCGAGCTTGCCGTCGTCGTCGTCGTCGTTCGAGTTGTCCGTAATGTATTCAAAATCTTTAATGTAATTAATGCTGTTTGTTTAATGAAAGTTGTCTGAGCCGGTCTCTCACCCTGTGAGCCAGTGTGCATGCGTGTCTGGTCGAGGATATTTACCGAATTCAGCCAGGACATTGCAATATGCAAGCTTGTTGCTACCGCTGTTCCGGACATGCAGACCTCGGCCACTCGAAATCTGAATCGAAGTCATGCCACGAGGTTCATGCGAAGCCAGTAATCGTGTAGTGCGATTATTGTGAGCACTAAAATTTATTTATATAAATGTCTAACCCTTTATTTTTAATTATCGCTCGCCTAGCACATACGGTTGGACTTATCGACATAATTTTTTTTTAAATACTTCGTTCTTGGTTAAAGGTGTACGCTAAGAAAGGATTTTTTGGCGGCCGGAAATTTCGCATTTTCCCCAATTCGCCTTTCGAAATACTCTTAATGCAGTTTTGGCCAGCCTTTTCCAACCAATCGAATAGCTTATCGGGTAGAATGTCAGCTTGCATTCTATATTCCTTAATATTACTTTAAGGCTTGGAATTGGTATGATTCATAAGTATTAATATGGATTTTTTCAGTATTCATCATTAATTTCAAGTGATAATTGGCATAAACCGAACCTGACTGCACTAGGACTCCCCCAGTGGGCTTCTAATCATCATCGACAACTGTGCCATACATTTGTCCGTCTGTCTGTCTGGATGCCTGGCGTTCCCAGTCCGAGAGCAACCCCTCGACGGCTGCGTGTGTGCGTGGGTTCTAATGCGCTAAAGTGCTTTTTCCGAAAAACAAGTTACACTTTGCAATTTGCACTAAATCCCACTTGGATGTGGCCAGGTCCGCCGTTCGACTGACTCCGGTTCCTGCTCTCGGGTATCCGGGTCTCCAGTAGTCCGGCTGCATAGGCAGGCCGAGTTGTTTAGTCCTTCCTCTTCCTGTGTCTGCTGGCCTGCCCGGTGCGATTTCGTGTGTGTGTAAATCCTTTGGCCGTTGCGTGGCAATTAAAAGGGATTTTCATGGCTAAAACGTATTTATTTAGCACAGACACACACACACGATAGGAGGGACTTACTTCCCCTGACTCTTCCACCTCGCTTAATATTTGATTTTTGATTTGTGGTCCTGTTTTGCAAGGCAGGCACATCAGTTCCATCCACCGCCTCCTCCCCGTCAAGTATTCGTACTCGTACTCGTATTAATTGCTATTGATTTTGGCCTCCCGGTCGGTGTTAATGAAATTGAATCGAACGGCCCGCCGACTGCAGGCCACACAGCCGTGCGGAAAGCGTAAGGAAAATCGATAAAATCGCCGCAGTGGCATAGTTTTCGGAAAGGTGCATTGAACCCGGCTCCCCGAGCTGCCTGCCACCGGCTTTTCCCGAATTCCCAGTCACAGTTTCACAGTCAACGGCTCGTCACGCTATCCCTTCGCGGTGGACAGAAGGGCGGAGGCGTGGCAGACAGCATTTAGCACTATGCGATGGCAGGATGGGGAGCAACAATGACTGGGGCAGCTTATACACATTATCGGTTTGGGTTAAACCTGGAAATTACAGGATATTCAGACATGATAGCGCTTAAGGCTATCTGTCGGTTGAATCTACAAGTTTAAAGGGTATAAATATAATGGCCTCTAAAAATATCCAGAGTCTAGACCCTTATCCTGCTTTCCCTTTTCCGAATTTACTGGATATTCAGACAAAATAGATTTTTAAGCAGAATCTATAAGTTTAAAGTGTATAAATATACATTCCTCTAAAAAAATCAGAAGTCTAGACCTTTATCCTGCTTTCCCATTTCCGAATCACAGTTTTGCACACATATTGTTGCTGCATTCAAAGCTCACTCAATCAGCTGGTCATTAATTATGCAAAGTTAGTGAACAAATAAAGCGAAAATCGACCAAACATATGACAACAAATTGCCACCTGCGTCTACCCGTCTCTCTCATTCACCCTGCATCCTGTCTCTTTCTGTTCGAATTGTCGCCAGCGTCAATATTGAATTTGAAATTAAAACGCCCCGAAAATGGCAGAAATGGACAAGGGCCAAGTGCCCGCCTGGCTGACTGGCAACAGTTGGGCCAAATTGGCCAGCCCCAAACCCATTTTCCTAAAAACACAGCGAGAAATTAGGCTTAGTTTATATTTAAATGTAATTTACATTGAATTTTATAAGGCTTACAATTTATATTTCTTTTAATTATATTAAAAACACATTCAGTATAGCAGGAATGCGATAAAAGAATAGATTATTAATAATTATAATTATAATGGATATCCAAATATTTATTTCCTTGTTTTAAAATTAATTTTATTTTTATTGGAAATGAAATGAAATTTTCTCGAATCGATTTCCATATCATATATTATTTTCTTACCGTACACCCAGTTTTCCGGCATAGATATATTCCCCCGAAAAAGCAGGCGGTGAAATCTGCATGTGTTAATTACCGCTGCCGGGGTCTGGGCCATGGTCAGGGGTCAGAAGGCGGAACGGCAAAAAATTGTCAACATGGCGGCGGTCTCTTCGCTGGCCGTAGAAAAGCTGCCAGCCCAAGCTGCCGCCCCAGCGACGCGCATTTGATTTATAAAGCCCCGGCGATGGGGGCGTTCCAGCCACTCGAATTTGCATTTACCTCCAGCAAAAACAAATAAACGTCTAATCGAGTCCTGCGTGTCCTGGCCAAGAGTCGGGGCAATTGGCCAGCCTCAACTGTTGCCCGCTCGCAGACAGACAGACAGATAGCAGCGAATAATGTGACGTAACAGCTGCCGGGCTAGAAAAACTGATGTCCGCCATAAACAAATAAAAGCGAGTTTGGTCGAGAAATTGATTTTTTGCGCCTAATCAAAAACGAATTAATTTCGGCAGCATGTGACAAACGGCCAGCCATCGGTTCGTGCGGATTGTGGGGGAATATAATGCGCCTCCTCCTCTCCGGAAGGGTCCACAGATAGCCCCAATTGATTAAATTGGCATGAAATGAAATTTATGTTAGTGTCTGTCCGGCTCGGTGGTTGCAAGGTGTTTTCCCGTTTTTCTTTGCCAGCACGGGGTTGAAATCCAACTTCATTTGGGCCAAGGGTGAGTTCGTAACCCTCAGAGGAGTTGCGATTGCGACTAAAGTGCCGGCGAGGAGATTTTTGCGGTTGCAAAAGGAGGAGAGGAGTATCTTAAAGATCCTGGTAGCAGTTTTTTTCTCTTTTTCAAGAGGTCTAATGGGTGATGCCAACAAAGAGAACGTCTAATTGGATTGCTATATATCAAAGCCGAAGAGGGGCGGCTTCATTAAAGACTCTATAAGGAAAGTTTTGATAGTTTAAGCTATGTTTTCTTAGGCTTCTATATATTCTTAAATTCCTAGAAAAATATAAAATAAAATAGTCAACCGTAGAGGTATCATAAAAGACTATATTCATTTCCAACAATTTTAGTCCCCTTCTGTCTCACTTTCCCCCTAAAGTAAACCCTTCAAATCCGTATAAATTCTTTAAAAAATAATGTACAATATTTTTTTGGTACATTTAAATCGATGGGCTGTGCTTTTCCCTTCATTTGGCTGATACATTTTTAATGTGGGTCGCACGCACATTACGCATACGCCGCGTGCAGCCAAAAAATATGACTGGGCCGTCATAATGCTGAGCAAACTTTAAATAAATGCCATCCAGAGCGCACAGACAGACACGGGCTCCCACTGGTCCATTTGTGTGTTTCGAATACCATAAAAAGCAGTCGTAAAACCCTTTCCGCAAAACGGAAATCCCGCTTCAAAACAAACGCCATTAAAAACGAGGTCATGCTCAGTGGCACGGCCATGGGCACTCCTGGGGATGTGGGAGGCTGCCAGAATACGGCCAGGATGGGATGTGGGATCAGGCTGGCGGATGAGCTGGTGTTTGGGCAATATCGCATTCAAGGACTGCCGAAAAGTCAAACAAAATTTACAGTCTCAAACTGCACAAAAATTTCCAAAGTTGAGGCACACAAAAAAATGTACAACAAAAAATATATAATATTTTAAAAGTGCTCATAGGGAGCAGCAAAAAATATGGGCGCAAAAAGTTCAAGTTTACGAAGGGGGCTGGGTGTGTGGGTGTGTGGCTGTGCTTTCTAAGGTATTTATTTTCATAACGCAGCACAACATAAGGAAGCAATAAATTTAAGCTGACTGACGACAGTTTGCATGTGGCAGGGACGGGATCATATAGGGTCCTGGCAGGGATATGCTCTGCTATGTCTGGCTTTGGCTTAGGCGGCCTGCTGTTACACCTCCTGGACCCCCGTATCCGCCCGTCCCACCGCTTCTGTGTCGTAGGTGGAATGCCAACAGTCGTGTCTGCACATATATTGCATAGTTATTGTTTTAAAGCCTTAGCCACGCCCCCGGCCCAGGCCCAGGCCCTCGCCCTCGCCCCGCCACTTGCTCTGCGTCATTTAAATAAATTTTATGCAATTTAGTTAAGCTGCTCCTGCTCTCTTTCCTCGCTCTCCCCTTCTCGCTCTGGCTGCTGCACTTCGGTTGAGTGAGTAAATGTCATTTAAATTTCTCGTGCCGTCCCGCTCGTCAGCAGCGTATGTGTGGCATTCCAATTTCTTTTCGCCTGTATCGCACATATCCTTTCACAATCCCCAGCACCGCTCGCAATAAAATATTTAGCAGGGGGCGGCCCGGGCGGAAGGAGATGGGTACACCGTAAGAAAAATGAATGAATTAAGTTCAGAATCAGAAATAAATTAAGGCTTTAAATGCTTTAGTGAATCCAGAATCGTTATCGGTATCGAGGTACTGATAACGAAAAGGTATATATTCTGAATTTTGTGTGGAACTAAAGCACTAAGGTATTTTATCCAAGTTATGTTGTAGTAATTAGGAAATATCCCGAATATTAGTTATTTGGGATTAACTTATTTGTTAAACGAGTAAATTTATTTTAATTCAATATAATGTTTTAAGAAAATATGTAAATTTGAAATTAAAATAAATATCTTTCATATTTGAAATCAGCTTCGTATGATTGTCGTCGTTAAAGGCTCGAACTCATCTCTCTCGTCGTTTGCCCGGATTCGCTGGTTCCTCTTCTCGTTGTCTTTGCACGTAGTTATACTTTCATATTTCGCTGTCTTTACTCGTCGTTTTTGATCTTCGTTTGCTCGCTGGTCTCAATGGTTGTGTGTAGGGTTTAATAATAAAAATATTTAAAAAAAATAAATTATAACTATCATTCTTAATTTAATCCAGCTTCGTCTTTAAAGGCTCGAACTCATCTCTCCCGCTCTCGCTGATTCCTCTCCTTTTTGTCTTTGCACGTTGTTTTTATTCGACGATTTGCTCGTTCTCGCTGGTTCTCATGCTCGCTGTCCTTACTCGTTGCTTGCTTGCTCGTCTAAATGATTGTGCCAAAAGTATTCATGGTATGCTTAGACCTTAAGGCTAATGTAATCAACAAATATATTATCTACAGCTTAATATAATATCTTGATATCTATGATGACTTTAATTTCTCCCCGTGTAGAGAAGCTCGTTACCTCCCATTTGTGTGTTGTTTTCGTGAGTTTTTCCTTTGGTCCTCCCACCCGGATACCGAATGCTCAGCCCCCTGGATCTTGTCGTATGTCACCGGCAACTTGACTGAGTTGTTAGTTTTACTGTATTCCTTGTCTCTTGTTGTTGTTGCTGCTGTTGTTGCCGCTGTTCCATCACATCATAAAAACGTGTGTGCCATCGCTATATGGCTCTTCCTTCTGGTTTTTGCCGTAGTCCCTGCTTGTTCAGGTTATTTATGTTTGCCATGTTGCGTTTGTCAAGTTTTTGCATTTGGAACAGACGCGCTTGAAAGCATTATGACTTAATTCTTATATGGCGCTCAGACATGATATGGATGCATAATCCAAAGAAAGGACATAGCGTCCCTTGAAGCCAACATCAAACCAAGGGCTGCATCTTGAAGAAACTATTTACACAACGCAAATTCAATTGCTGTCAATTGTGTTGCAGCAGCCTCCCGTTGCTAATTGAATCAAACTTAATTAAAAATGTCCTGACATGGCATAAATCTCGGGGGAGCTACCCACCTGCCACATGCCACCTGCACAGGTAAATAATCGAGACGGAGGAGGAGGCAACATATGCCAGCAGCTGTTTTGCTTTCGGGCTGCCTCAACTATTTATTTGCACAAAAAATATAGCAAATGTCAAATGTGTGTTTACACAGACCGAGAACACTCGCTCGCAAGCTTTCCCGGCTCTGAGCTGCCTTAAAGAAACAACAAAGAAAATTGCTTTAGTAAATCCTAACGAAAATAAACACAAAACACAACTTGAGTAGCAAAGCAAACAGAACCCAGAAAGGTGCGCCCAGGTGGGTTTCTGGGGTTTCTAGGGGTGCTTTTTGCGGAGTGTGGAGTGGCACATCCACATTTGCAAAAGTCAAAAAGGGTTAAGGCAGCTCTCTCCAAGTGTTTATTATGCGGGGGGGTGCGAATGAGCGGCTCCTCAGCTCCTCTCCGGTCTGGCGCTCTTACGTGAGCGCTCTCATATTGCGCTGCCTTATGTATGACACTTAAACATGCAAAGCTGCTTGCCAAGATGATTTATATTAGCCATGATTTCTAGCAATTTTTAGCACTTTGCGTACACCCCGTTCCGTTCCTGCCAGGCGTCAGAGGTGTTGATTGTTGTTGAAATCTGCGAGGGGACAGAAGGACGAAATGCGAAATACTCGTATGGGTCCCTTCGCTGTGACATATTTCGGGCCATGATAATAAAAACTTATTTGGTTCCCTCTCTCCTGGAGAAGTGATTACATGTACGAAGCACTCAAGAAGCGCAAAAGCTGACAGGAATATTCACCAAAAAAGAAGGTAAATTTCTAAAGAGAAAGGGGGAAAATCTTCGGGGTTTCTCTAAGCCAAGGCCTTGATGTTTTCCAGGGTTGGAGCTGAGAATATTCTTTGATAATTAAGTACAACTACTGAGAATAATTCCATCCATGATTTCTATACTATTCTAAATTAATAACCGATTTTGTTTAAGGGTACTTGAGTAAATACCCTTACAAGTCCTGAAATTAATTGTCCTGACTTGCATTTAATCTCACAAAAACTGCAGGACTCACAGTACAATGTCCTGCAGCACTCATAACCATGGATAATGTGAGTCAAATGTTGGCTAACTTTTGCGCGTGCGAGAATGGCAGTAAAAACAATTACTGGCCACAAAGCAAAGTCGTCGTGGGCCACGCTACGTATACGTAATGCGAGCTAGGCGTGGGGGGATGGTCTGCATAGTCGCACACAAATACACGGCCACACTTGGGCTATCAAATTAAGTAATTGCATAATTGTTTCACTAGCATTTTACTATGCCCACGGGTGGCCGATGTGACGAAGACACACACACACACCGCGCACACACCCCCGAAAAGCCCTGCGACTTGGCTTTTTATGTGTGCGCCAAGTTTCTTTTATTTGCCTTTTGGTCGATGGCTAATCCCCGCCCTCTGCCTTTTGCTACGTGCCTGTCTTTGAGTTTCCGTAGCTCCGTCTCCGCCTCCCGTCCCTCATAAATCAGCGTCAAATCGCCGAGGACTTAGTCCTCCGCCGGCCCGGGCTCCGTAGTTTTATAATTGTTTTGTTATAGACACATATCCGTGCGGTTTCGCGGCCCCTTCGAGTGCCGAATGCAAAATGCAAATGCCTGCTCCGACCGCAAATGTTGTAAATGCCAGCCGCACCTGCCAGCCTTCCTGCCCATGCCCCAAGCCTGAGTGGGACACACGGGCGATTGCACCTTCTGACAGTGGGCTAAATGGGAAGCTAGTATGCAAAAAAATTTAAAATATTGAAAATTTTTAAAGAAGAAATAGGATGGTACTCCAAAATTTACACAGATAATAAAAGCCAACAAAGGAAGCTCCTGCATAACGGACTAATAATCAAAGAATTAATTTTTTAAACAAACAAATATAAATATATATTAAACATTTTTATTTCAATAATATGTATTCAATATATAAACTAAATTAATTATTTTTAAAACTAAAAAAAATATTGCAGCTTACTTAATCACAGTTTTTACTCGAGAGACTCGAAACTTGGCCCACTGTGCTGCGGTCGGGCAACTTTGTGGTGGCTACTCGAGCTGGCCAGCGTGCCCGGCGTGATAAGGCCAACAGAGCGGTCAAATATGGCGCTAACATTATTACCTCGGCCCAAGGATGTCTGTGTTTGCTGGTCGGAATCGGATCGAGCGTGTGAATGCGGCAAGGTAAGCTTGCAGGTATATAAGGTTTCACCGGAGAGGGTTCGCCTGACTGCAACCTGGCGTGGCAGCCAAGGCAAACAATTATGAAATAGCTCTCGGTGGGCTCTGTAGCTGTAAATCTCACAAAGTAATTCCCATTCCCGCATAAATCTCTCAATCAATTCCCCCAATTTCTTTTTTCTGGCATTTTTTTGTAGCCAACACACCAGGTCTTTGTCTCTGACTCTGCCTGTTTATTTATAAGCCATCCATATTGCACTTCAGTTTCGGCTGCAAGTCGAACATTTATCATTCCTAATTACTGGCACTAAGCTCTGATTGATCTACTCCTCGGTAGACGGAGGACGCGCCTCTGCAACTGGATTTATGGCCAGTGCAAGCGAGGCAAAGAACAGCCCATTTGCTGCGCCTGGTTGCTAATTTTAATATTATTTTTGGAGATCTCATAAGTTGCCCTCTGCCTGGGGATTTTCCCCTTTCTTTAGGTCTTTTTTTTCGTTTCTGCCTAGCCCGTTCTTTGATGCCCCGAACTGTTGATGTCTTTATTGCAGTTGTTATGTGCTGCCGCTGCTCGCATTATGATTTCCACATCCACATCCACTTCCACTTCCATTTTCATTTCGTTTTCATTCAGCAGCTCAGTGTTCTCAGATCTTCATCGGATCGCTGGCATCTTCACGGGGCTCTGGCTGTCTATAATTGGCTCGTCTGAAGGCTTCTCGTCCCGGACTTGTGGGGGGAAAACTCGTGTCCGGGTGCGGACTTTTAATCAAGATCAAGGGTGATAAATGGCAGCCTCCATGGGAATCGAGGGGCTGTGGCATTCATTGAGAAACTGCAATCGGAGAGCTTCACTCGACAGAAATTTAATGCAATTCGACAAGCATTAATCACTATTTACAAATACCCCAAGACCTCTGTTTCCACAAGTGATTGGCAAAACCAATGACCCCTTAATATGCATCTCTCGTTTGCCTACAATTATTCAAGATGACTTTGCAGTTCAAGTGTGACTTTATTGTTCATTATCTTTCAGGAATATATCGTCATAGGAAAAGTTATCAAAGAACCGCTGGGTTCTATTCACGCCCATTCTACTCAGCGTGGGTATGAGGGTGGGCTCCAGCTCGTGCCAAAACTCCACCCAGTGATTGTTGAGCACCGTGTTCACGACGTTCGTAAGGTCCGAGTTGTCGGCAAACAGGTTGTCCACCAGGAGAATCATGCGATCCAACTGCACCTGGGACTCGTAGCTGTACAGCTTCAGGTGGCGCTTCTCGTGGCGGAACTCAATGTACACCTTGAAAATGGTGGTAAAGCGGGCATTCTGCAGGTCAATCTTTATGGAGCCAGTGCCATTGGTCTCGAAAAACAGTACCTTGGCCTGGTAGTCGAAGGAGCCCTCGACTTCGGCCCGTGGCATGGTGTACTTGAGCATGATCATCTTCTTCGTGGGATCTCGATCGAAACCCTTGACGGAGGTAACCGTGGCATTTTCCAGGCCCTTGAACACGGTATCCCTAAGCATGAAGGACATCCACACGGGACTATCGTGCAAGGAGCTATAAACTGGAATATCGGGCAGGGGGAATTTGTCAAAGGGTCGGAAGCCCAGTTTTGGCATACCCTTGGCGAGGACCCGGATATAGTTATTGAAGCTGTCAATCAGACAGGTTTCGTTGCTAAAGTGGCACTTTTTTATGAAGTCAGCTGTTGATTGTACAATGGTAATTATTTAATTAATTAAAAACTAAAAGAGAATGTACATTTTAATAAATGTGGTATATATATGGTATGGAAAATATATATGGTATTTATTTTCATTCAATTAGTGAGACCAAATAAATAATTAAATTATACCAGAAATTAGTTTTTATACCAGAAGATACTTAGATTTGTTATGGAACCCCCACCGCTTACTTAAAGGGGAAAATTATCTCCCATGTTCTATACTTAAAAAATACTAAATAATACTAAAAGAAAGTGTAAACTATAAGAGAAATAGCATATACCATATTTAATCAATTCTAATTATTGAGACAAAAAATAAATAAATAAAATAATACCAGAAACTAGTTTTAATACCAGAAAGATATTTTAAGATATATTTGCTTACCTAAAAAGGAAAAATTAAAAAAATATATTAAAATTAAATACTAAAAGAAAGTCTAAGCTATAGAAAAAATACCAAATTCCATATTAATTTAAATTTAATTATTGAGATCAAATAACTAATAAAATAATACCATAAACTGGTTTTTATACCAGAAAGATACTTCAATTTAGTATGGGAAGTCCCACGTCTTACTTATAGGGGAAAATTATCTCGGATAATCTATACTTACAACCAAAAAATTATTAAAATCAAATACTGAAAGATAGGTTAAACTATAAAAGAAATAAAATATACCATTTTTATTTTACTTTAATTATTGATACTAACTAATTAATAAAAGTATACCAGAAACTAATTTTTATACCAGAAATATACCTCAATTTAGTATGGAAACCCCCACTGCTAACTTAAAAGGGAAAAATACCTCACGTGATCTATACTTACGTAGCACCGGTGACGTATACACTGGCAACGTACAATCTACGCAAGGTAGAAAAATAAATATGACTATGAGAACTTGCATCTTGTACTATCTGCCAGCCCCAACTGCAATAGGAATACTAAAAGTCAGTAAGGCCTACCTGTCGACTCGAAAGCCCTCGCGTAATTCCCAGTGATTAACATAACCCGATAGGTTAAGCCAGCGGTACGTCCCCTCGAATTGCTTTATCGGCCCATTAGACGACGTATAACGACTCTGCTTCGATTATCCAAATACTATATATAAAATACACACTCATTCTTGGTGATTCCTTGACGCATTCCACACTCGGGCGATGCACAGGCCATAATAATGAGCTGCAATGCGAGAGCAGAAATCAAAAACAATACTGTTGCTGCAACATAAACAAATGCGAGTATAAATCTTAAGGCCCTGAGCCGACAAAGAAACTCTGAAAAGCGACACGGAAAAAAATAAAGGATATTAGAACTGATAAAGCAGAGTAAATGGGATAATACGAAATTAATTAAATTTATTACTGAGTTTCTATAGCTCTTTGATTATTTATTGACCTGTGTTTAATACTTTTACATACATATAAGCTTGGAATCACTATAAGAAGATATAAGCTTCAATTATTATATCACATTAAATGTTTTCTCCTTGTGTGGAACTCCGATTGTCAGTCAGCGCCTTTTGCATTCCACTGCGTTTTCGAGCGTCTGAAGTGGATTCTAAGAAACTTTTGCAAATGTGCGTTGTGTTTTCTGCATATAAATTGCGAGGGCACAAAGAAGTGTATATGTTATGTGCACATGTGTCACTCCGCAGTGAACAATGCAGTGCCCGGACTGGGACTGGAAAGGAACTCGAACCCCCTTGACAGAGGCTAATAGCTAAGGTCAACAATTAAACTCATTCTGTTCGTCTCGAGTGACGCCCCATCCTCGACGCTGGCTCGACTGCTCCTCGACTGTCTATCCGCGTGTCTGACAACTGCAGCTCCATCTATTTGCAATGCATTAATTTTAGATTGCCCCGGAAAACGACCCTCGGCGTTACTTGGCGTTGCTGCTGGCAGCACAAAATCCAAATTCAAATTCAAATGCAAACCCAAACTCAAACACAGGAAAAATCAATCGCCCGCACTGTCAATGTGCCCGCATTTCCCGTTCGCTTCGTTCCGGAGCTGCTCGCTTTGTTTTTAGTCAGAGTCAGCCTCGGTGGTATTTTCATTTCATTTGATTTTATTTTCGGGCACGGACAACAACATTTCACCTTCCCCGGGTGGAATCGATGGCGCGCCAACTATGTAAATATTTGTCACAACCGCACGACAATATTTGTTCAGACTTTGATTCACTTTTTGTGCCGGACCCCAGCTCGATTGAGTTGTGTCCAAAATGACAGTAACTAACCGAAGTATTTAGGCATTATGTTTATCTATATGTTTTAATAAGTTGTAGCTGAAAGTCACCAGTACTGGCTTTAATTTATTTCAATTTTCAATAAGAAATGCTAGTTATGAAAGCTAGACTGTGAAACAATTAATCTAAATGAAGAGAGCTGAGATCTTAATTAACAAAGGAAACTAATGATCGTATAAATAAATTAGGTAGAAAATATTCTAAATATTTTATAATTCGTGAGATTATTTATGGGATTTTACCGGTTTAAGCAGACAAATGGGAAAAATCCCATCATAGATCAATGAATCCCGAAGCTAATAGGTATATTCCCATATCTACTCAGATTCAACTATTTTTTTCTGCTGTAAAAATATAAAATAAAACAGAGAGCATCTAAAATTCGTTGCACCCCCATAGTTTCCTCTAAATATGTTGTTTTCTTATGTCTTCATCTAGAGAGCCCTAAAAACTGGCGGAGATCTGGAGGCCCTCCTCCCTTTTTGTTTGTTGTTTTGGCGCTGTCGCTAGTTGAAATGTGTATCTTGTCCCCAGTGCATTTCCGCTCGGGAATGCATCATAAAAGTATTTCGAATTAACAGAAGTAAATCAGGCGGTGCGCGGGCGGGCCACGCCGGAGATTGTTGGGTAAACAAATATTGACATCGCCATGCGAGCTGCTTATGTGATAAATATGAAATTTTCTTCCGTCAGCGATGCAGCGTTGCACTTGTTGGGAAAACCTGTCGTCCGTGACGAGTTGCAGCTCCAATCGCAATGACAGTCCCAGTTCCAGTCCCTGGGGAATCCAGTCGGATAAACCGCAACCGGTGGCATTGCAATTAAAAATAATTATTTAATTACCAAACATCTCTTTATTATTTACCGATCGATGTATTTATAAATAGTTTATGGGAATTATTTTGTACAGAGCTATTTATATACTTAAATTTTATTTTATTTCTGTTATTTAGTCTAGTCAACTTATCCAAGAATATCACTCTTAATTTTATCTATTCGCTCTTAAACTTTTTTATGTCTTTTTTAAATATATTTTCAAATTTTATTCATTATTTGATATTATTATTTAATGTTTATGGACTTTTAAATTTCTCTACTTAAAATGTTCAACTTATAAATGAAATACTACTTATCTAGTGGCATTTCAATCAAAAATAATTATTTAATTACCAGACATATCTTTATTATTGACCGATCGATGTATTTATAAATAGTTTCTGTGAATTATTTAGTACAGAGCTATTATTATATTTATGTTTTACTTTATTTCTTTAGTTTAGTTTTAGAAATTTAACCAAAACTCTCACTATTATTATTAGTTAGTTGTTCTTAAAATGTTTAATGTCATTATAGAATATATTTTGACATTTTATTCAATTGATAGACTATTTTAAGTTCTCTAATTAAATTTTTCAAATCATTTATAAATAAATATTTATAAAGTCCCAAAAAAATACAAATATTTGCTATCATTGGCTATTAAAACTTAACTTAACTTGAAAATAAGACATATTCCAACTCAGAAGCTCATCAAACACCACTCTGAAGCTGATTCCAGCTCACCCACACATATTTATTTGTTATTTGTTTAAAAAATTCCCAAAATTCCTCCAAAATGTTTTCGGATACGTCGCAATCCAGGTCGCGCCAACTGCCAAAGTGCTTGTGCCACAAGCAGGATACAATGGACTGCCTTGAAATGAACGACAAGGTGCGGGCCGAGTACCGGCAGATGGACATCGAGGATGTCACGGACAGCGTCATGAAGGTAATGCGGATCTGTGGTCTCAAGCCGTGGGAGGTGAAGCGCGCCGCGGGCGTCATTAGGAAGTCCTTTACGCACTTCGAGGAGGTGATCCACAGGATAGACCGAGTGCCCCGCAAGCGCTTCGGCAAGGAGAGCTTCCTGCACGGACTGGCCCATGAGGCGCAGATGTCGCGCATGGACGCCCAGATGGCCTACGCAATCGTAAAGCGGGCCTTCAAGGTAGGCTGCTCAGCTGAGATTAAAAAAGATCTAAAGATGTGCTCCCCCGAAGGCCTTCTACTATGGAACCGGTGCTGAGGGGCGGCGCTACGTCTGCCTGCAGATTAACCTATACCACGGCGAGGAATGCCTGTGGCTACATGCCGCCCGACGCACGGCAGAGATCCATGCGGTGCTGGCTGGGATGATGCACTCCGAGCAGCGGCTGTTCGAGGAGCGGATCGAGTGCGTCTACAAGAGCCTGGTCGATGTCCTGAAGACGCGCATCATGTGGGAGAACGACTTGGTCTGCACTTGTGGCCAGCCGGCGGATACGCGCGCGCGGGCTCCCTGGCAGGTACTCTCGCAGGCGGACTCCGTGTACAGCGCCGAGGTGGAGGTGCTCTACCACAAGGAAAACATGGGCGCGAGCAGCGCTCCCTCGAAGACCTCCACGCGAATGCCAACGGCGGCTCAGTCAAGGGCTCTCAGCTCCGCCTCCTCGCGGCACAACCACAGCCTAAAGAAGGGCAACCAGCCGCTGTCCAACAGGCAGACTCCGCTCGACTCCAGTGCCGTCAGCTCCTTGGATCAGCCGCGGTGCAACTGCGCCAAGCTGCGCTGCTGGCGGGATGGCGGCGAGGCGCGGGAGTCGCCGGAGATCACGGCCGAGTGCAGCCAGGGACCGTACATCTGCCGCTGGCTGCCCTACGAGGGCGAGGGCGAGGGCGAGCAGTTCCCCGAGCACCGCGTGCCCTATCCGCCCATGGAGGACGTGTGTCCGCCGTGTCCCTCGGACGATCTGCCCTGCGATCCGGAGTGCACCTGCACCTGCGACGTGTGCACCTGCCGGCCACGTTACGACGACGGCGGCGGGCACGAGGAGGAGCACATGGGCGAGCAGCTTTCCAAGAGCGGACTCGAGGACCACGACACGGACTTCTGCTGGGTGGCACCGTTCCGGGGCAGCAGTCGCGAGCGTATGGCTCGGCAGCGCGAGCAGGACGAGGTCCAGGAGGTGGTCGAGGAGGAAGAGGGGGAGTTCCAGTGCCGCTGCACATGCGAGGTCAAGCAGCAGGCCTATCCGCACCTCTTCACCTACCTGATGCCCTTCAGGGAGAAGAAGCCGGTCTTGAAAGACGAGCCCCAGCTGGAGCTGGAGCCGGGCGAGAATGAGGGCGAGAATGAGGTCGGCGAGGCGGAGAGGGGGAAGACGGAGACGGAGAGCGAGGACCTGCTCTCCAAGCCGCCGCCCTGGGGCATCTCTCTGGCCACCTACCGCTGCTGGGTTAAGCCTCCGGCCCCCAACAGCGAGTCCACCGAGTCCGACCCGCAACCCAAGCCTCCTCTGGTTGTGGTCCTGGGAGACAAGCCCAAGGCCGAAATAACCGTGAAGAAGCAACACGCTGAAGTCCTGGGTGGACCACCTGCTCCGGCAGCTGCTGCTCCGCTGCCCAAGGCTCCTGTTCTGCCCAACAAGCCGGCGCCAACTCCAGCGCCTTCCAAGCCGCCTCTGGCCCCCCAAAAACCCGACGAGAAGGGGAAGGAGGACAAGCTTACCAGGGAGGAGATCCTGGACATCATTGGCCTGAGGTTTAGACCGAAGAAGTAACTAAATTGGCATTGCCCGTCTTCAATGTCCTAAAACCTTGTGTATAAATGGAAAATATAATTGTATTTAATGTGATTAAAAATACCTAAAAATGGCTTACTGAAAAGTAATTTGATATTACAGTTTTTACCTCGAACGCTTGAATATTTAAATTAAATTTAAAATCAATTTGCAAGGCATTTAAGCTGAGGTAAAGGTAAAATAATGCGTAGACTGACTGTATTTATTCTGGAGTACAAGTTCCTGCTTACTTCTGGGAAAACTAAAAACGTTTCCCTCTCGGTGCTGTAATTGTACAAATCCGTAATTAATGGTTAGATATCAAATTAAATGCGTACAAACCGAATGTAATAGCTTCGGTTGAGGGACAGCTCAAAGGCTGCACCGGAAACCCCAGCTGGCCACACAATCGCCCGCTTGCCCGGCACTCAACTAATGTCCTGGGAAACCCAAGCTGGCCAACGTAATTTGCTCTCGAATAGTTTGCGACAAGTTATTCGATATTTTATTCTATATTTTTATTGTCGAGGGCTTTGTTGCATATTTCTGCGTTCTATGAGTGCGTGTTTGCATTTGTGTTTTCTCTGTTTTCTGTTTTTCTGTTTGCCAACGAACTGTCAATTGATTGTCAAATTATAAAGCGAAAACGGTCAGTTTGCAGGCGGGCTAGAGGGTCCTTTGAAAATATAAACTGTTTGCTTTGTCGCCACTTGGCAACTCTATGCTGACAGGCAGGATTCGAGGGGAAGGAACCGCAGCGAACCGAATCGAACCACTTCAGCTGCAAAACTATGCGAAACATTATACAACACGCACCGCCGACAAAAACGTTTTCGAAGGATCGTCGAGGGACGAAGGACCGAATCAATTCCGGATTTCTGACACACGATATTTCGCATTGTGTGTGCCAAATAATGGGGGCGTGGCCACGCCCCTCGCCCCTAGACCCACAATGGACAGCATTTGGCACAGTAAATTACAAAATACGATACGTCGTATTTGCATTGTCGATAGTTGCTGCCAGGGACAAATCTCGTTAAAACCAAATCACGTAGGAATTTCATTTTCCTGCCAAAAAAGGGAGACTCGCACTCCCGCCGAGGGGCCGAACTCCCTCTTGGACTTTTCCGGCTGTCGTAATTGCAGACAAATTGTGAAAAGTATTGCCTGACATGGGCGGCACAATACGGGATTTGTTTGGCTTGACAAGGGGCGCTCGAAAGTTTTGTGACAGACGCTTTTAAGCAGAAAATTGTTTGCTCATAACTTTTGACATCACCGGGGCCTTCGAAGCCTATCAAGGAATAACAATAAAAAGGGGTAAGAGCCGATTGTGTTTTATTTCATCCAATGTGTGTTTGATAACGCCAGCCGCAAAAATAAAATAAAATGTTTCTCTTTTTCCGCCTCTAATGACTTGGAAACCTGAAAACCCATAAGTCAAAGTGGAATTCTCTGCCTAACTATTACACGGAGAGATATAATTTTGTTTATTGAACAAATATTAATTACTTAGAATGTTTTATTTAAGTAAAAACTAATATAAGTATCTATTAAATATTATTTACAAAGTATCTATCATATTTTTAGGAAAAGAAAGCCCAATTGCACGTTTATATTGATTTTTGTTAAATTTAATTATTTTTTTTTTCTTAAACTTTGTTTATTATTAAATAAATAATCACATAACAAGTTTCTAAATTATTTCAGATATTAATAAGTTGCTTTAAGTGTACGATATATTTTTTATGAATAAAATAATTAATATTCAATTTAAAATGCAAACTCAAAAGGGAATAAATATTATTTGACAGATCTAAAAATATAATAAAAGGAAAACAAATTAAATTCAAGTCCACACTTTTATTTTTTCTGTCTCTAAACTCGGTGTAACTTGCAACAGAAGCTAAAAGTTTGCTGTAGTTATTACAGTATTTTTTTTGCAGCCACAAATCGTTGACTTTGAGTGGAGGATCCCTTCGGCTTTCATAAACTTTAAGTGAGTCTTCATTGCAGAGCCTGTCCGATGGCCATAAATTTCTAGTTTGCTCTGTGCCTGGTCGCAGAAGGCCATTAAAAAATTCCTGGTCGCATCGAGTGCGGAGCTGAGTGTCTGGAGCGCGCTGTTATGACCACGGGATGATGCGATGCGATGCGATGCGCATTGCTCATTAACACGAAACTAATTAATTGCGCAATTCAGCTAAACTATCGTGTAGCGATGGGCAGGCATTACAGCTCTTGATTGATCGCCCGACGTCGCCTGCGTGATCTTACAGGGCTAACGAGCCAGAGAGCCATGAGCCCGAGCCGAGCCTCAAGATGGTGTTCCGCCATTGCATTTTAAACGCTAATTTATTGTTAACTGCAACATGTTGCCGGTATGCAAAAATGTTGCCCGGCATATGCAATTAATTGTAACAAGGCCCGCTAGTCAGGCGGCGGCCAAGCGAGCAGCCTTTAACGAGGCTAAGACAGCGACACTCACAGAAAAAAAACAAGCTGCGAAAAGAGGGTCACCAACTGGAGTAAATGAGAAAAAACGAGAAAGAAAGCTAACTTCGGTAAACCGAAGTTTGTACACCCTTGCAGTCTGCAATTGGATCATTGAAAATCGATCCATTTTGGTTATGTAAAAAAAAATGTCAAATTATATAAATTTTGTAAATTTTACATTTTACATGTAGAATCTTACATTTTCATATAAATCGACCGATCCCTTCTATGGCAGCTATATGATATAGTTGTCCGATCTTAATGAAATTAAAACCGTAATTCTAGAACTATAAATAACGACTATATCTCGAAGTTTATAAAAATTCGTTGAAAAACAGAGAAGTTAAATTTTTTTTTACATAAATTTCGCCATCATTCCTATGGTAGCTATAGGATATAGTGGTCCGATTTCGGCCCTTCCGACATATATACTGCGTGCTAAAGAAATAATACTATGCTGAAAATTTCAGCCCGATAGCTCAAAAACTGAGAGACTA
>VNJW01008014.1:0-52283 GCA_008042615.1 Drosophila auraria | reverse complement strand
AAACAACAGATCTCAGAGACTATAAGAGCTAGAGTTACCAAATTTGGTGACAACATTGAAATCTGTTGCACGCAGATCAAGTTTGTTTTAAAATTTGGCCACGCCCACTTCCGCCCCCGAAAAAAATAAAAAACGGTTTATTAGCTATAGGCGTGATTTTCGACTTAAAGTAAATAGACAGACTTAATAAGAAGGCGATTGCGGACGTGCTCTGCAAATTTGAGTAAAATCGGATGATAAACATGGAAGTTATTAAACAATTAATGCTTTCATGCTCTCTCGCTCTATCGCACTGCTTAGGAATAATTTCGCGTGTCTGAGCACTTAGCTTTTGGGTGGCAGTAGCGAAAAAAAGTGTTGCGTGCTTTCGAGCGCAGTATTAATTCGTAATGCAGCTGTGTACGCTGCAGAATTAGTCTTTTTTAAACGTTGCTCAATATGTTTTTAGTAACATTTGACTTTATTTGTCAACTTTTTGTTTTTTCCATGTCCGTGTGCTATTTAATTTCGCGGGAAATACTTTGGGTACCGGGTATCTCACAGTCGGTCACTCGACTGTAGCTTTCTCACTTGTTATAACTTAAAAAGAGTCTTCTTTGAAAACACCTTATTTTGTATTGCACGCCTTAATGTGACCAGTTGTTATGTTGGTATCGATAAGAGTCCTAACGCATAGAATAAGGCTAGATTTAAAGAAAAGAAGATACGGGCACTTTGGTTTGGCGAATAAAAACGATCAGCACGTGAAAAAAGCGAGAAAAACTAAATCAATAAAAATATAAGCCATCCGCCGTTATTATTTTGAAATAAAAGACTGTGAGTTTATATTTTAAAGTTAAAATATTTTAAATTATCTATAATTCAAGTCCTTTCTGAACTCCCTTAACTAAAAGCTTTATTTTTTTAATAGATTTTTCTTAGTGTAAAAGTAGCAGACAGCAGTTGCTGTCGGGCTTGTCCCGTGTGGATTTTTGGTTCGTTGCGTTTTTGCCATTTTTTCACCCGGGGGAATGAGTGTGGCAGGGCGGGGTTTGTGGGTGGTGGCGGGTGTGTGCCAGTCGTCCTCAATGTGGCCCGCATTGTGCGCTAAGGATTTTCCTTTTTTTTTCCTCCTCTTGGCTTTCATCTCCGCACCCCCGCCCCGCCCGCTTGTCCGCAAGTCCCAGCTGTTGTTTGGCTCGTGTGCTGGCTTTTATTTTTATTTTTGTATTTTTTCCTCCTGCTGCCGAGCACGAGCAAGTTTTTGTTGCTTTTGTCTGCTTCTTCTATGGTTTTTTTCTTCTTTTTTCTTGATATTTATTTTATTTTTCTCCGGCTTCCATTTTTCTCTGGGGCTGTTCTAAGCCTGGGAATTTGCGTTGCCATGTGCGTTCTTTTATTTTTTTTTTCCCCCCGACGGCAGCAGCTTTGCTTCTCTGATTGCGGGTTTTCTTGAAGATATCTTCAGATAAAAACGTATTTACTGCATCTTAAAATAGCGAATTGCATCAATATGGCAAACACTTTAAAATTCTATAAAATCAACGCTGGGATATTCAATTTTCCGTGGAATATCATAAATTAAAGCATACTTATGAGCACCGCACACAAGCACACACTCGCGACTCTTTTGCGGTTTTCGCACTTTCTGGGACTTTGTCACGTTCTACCCAAACCCACTAGTTTTTCCCCGGAAAAACTCCCCGCCTCCGGTGGGTGGAGAAGCTCAGTGAAGCAAGAAGCAAGAAGGGGAAATGTGTCAAAAGTTCGGGCTTAACTTTTCGCACGAGCAACGCAGCTCAAGTGCAAGGGAGGAGAGACATGCACTTAGAAAATGTATGATATCGATATTTTCTTTTGAGGTCAATACTAGAATCATGATGGGAACTTTAGAGTAGAGTTTGTGTGGGCGAGGGAAACTTCAAAACTTTGGTTCTGCCAGGCTTAAAATGGGTAACATGGATCGCTTTTAGGAACTTTCTTTTGTACTTAAACATGGGAATATCTGTTCTTTATGGAAGTACAAATTTAGTAAGCACTTTTTGCCTATTTTATAACTAATTTGGGTATTTAATATATTTATTTAAAGCTTGAATTTAGGTAAATGGTATAATAAATAATCTTATTTATTAGTGTTTCTATTAAACTCGAAAGATTTCAACTTTTTCAAACAGCTATAAAAATATCTCTATTACCTTTAAATTAATTTTTTTTCAAAAATTTATTTCTTTTGTAAGCATTAACTGAGTACTAACTATGGCATAGTGTACCCTATTTATCATTTTGTAAAAGTAGCATTATGTAAATATGAATTTCCGCATTTATGTTCCAATTCCGCTGTGTCAATTTGGGATTAATTAAGACATAAAAAAATTAGGATTAAGTAAAACAAAGACTACGGTCACACTATAATTTGGAAAACAAAATAAAGCACATTGAAAAAGTTAAAACCAAGAAAATAAAACAAAGAAGTAAAGAAAAATCTATATAAAAACTACGATAACACTTTATATTTAATAAATGATAGCTTACCCTTAATTGCTTTAATTTTCTTCCCGTGTAATCTTAGACAAGAGAAGGCAATTGAGTTTGCTGCCTTTTGCGGTTGTCGCCTCGATTATGCTGAACATTAACACTATCCCTTTTGGCCTGGGTCTGGTCTCCTCTGCTCCCCTTCTGCTTGCCTTTGTGTCGTCTGCGGCCTGTCTTGTTTCCTTCTATCTGTTATCTGTTATCTGCTATCTCTTATCTCCATCCCCTAAACCATAGCCCCTAAGCCACATCGCCCTAACCCCGGTACTTCGCCTCTTAACTACTCCCGACTAATCAGGAATGTCGCTCTTCTGTCGCTGTCTTCTTGGCTGTCTTGTCTGACATCTGTCTGTCTATCTTGTCTCTTTCTCTCTGCTCAATTCCCCCATCTCTTTCTTCAGGCTGTCAGCCAGCTTCCGCTGCTGCTGCCGCTGCTACTGCCACTCTCCTTTTGTTCTTGGGAATATATTTTTGGTATAATTTGCATATTCAATGAGCTTTCCATGTTTCCACTCAGACACAAGAAACCCGAAACAAGGCACGTGTTACATAACTCGGTCTACGTGTCTGGCAAGCGACGCGACTTGGTTCCTGTTTACGATTACCCTCCTTCTTCTCTTCGCTCTCCTTCCCCTTTTTTTGGGCCACCAAAATGGCTTTACACGTGGCAGAAATTGTTTTGCCGGCAGTAAATTAAATTTGTTTGCCTTTTTCGGGGGGGAGGCCAAAAGTCAGGTTGCCTCGGCTAAACTTTTCCTCCATTTTGGGTCCTTAAAATGCCGGCACGTGGTTGCCCTACCTCCTTGTTTTCCTTTTGGAATTTATTGATTAACTATATCTATAGCTTTGTGTATATATAAATATTGAACCGGCGGTCTCGCTCTCCTACGCATGCTTTCCCTAATTGTTTGCACAAGTTTAAAGCCTTAAGGGCAATCCAAAGAGGGAGTAGGGTGGCACCTGGTGACGTGTGCTGCTTTCAAGGACATTTATTTTTGGGTGTCGCAGCGCCGTTTCGTGCTTGCCTTTAATATTTACTCAATGTACGGCACACGCGGCGTATGCGTAATAATATCAAGTATTCCCTTTAGCAGGCAAGCTACAACTTTAAGGGCTGGCCCCCGACTTAAGTACTTGGCCACCTTAAGCCAGAGACTAAGACGTTAACAACTTGAGTTTGCCCAACGCCCCCCGAGGAACTTTCAGCCACTAAGACTTAGGATGTGCAAGGAAACTCTTGCAGATCCTGCGGCACGTTTTTCACATTTCATTTCATTTCGCTTCACTTCAGGACTGGAGCTGAATGGGCTGTTGGCTCGTCGTTCTACCCCTGATTTCGAGTGGCAAGGATCTGGTAACCCATCCAGCTTGTTTGCTTCGCTGTGACAATGACACGAAACGCGGGTCTGCGACTGCCACTGCGACTGCATTAATCATCATCAGCAGCAGTGGCAGTGGCAGTAGCAGTAGCAACAGCAGCAGCAGGATGAGCTGGACTCACAAGAGAGAGAGAGCTCATGGAGGAGAGATCTTCAAACAATCCCCGGCCTCCACTCATTAGGGGAAGCCAGACCTGACTGAGGACTGCAGTGCAAATCCTTCAAAAAAAAAAAAAAAAAACAGAGAAAGGAGGAAAAACCTTCACTTCATTTTCAGTGCAATGTGAAAACCAGAGGCCTTCGTGCTGTGTTGTGTCCTGTGTCCGTCTCGCTCTGTAGATTTTTTCTGGCTTTCCTTGTTTGCTTTGGCTTTTGTTTATCCTTTTTAAAGGCAACGAGGGAAGGAGGAAAAGAGATAGAGCCAGCTGTGCACTCATTTCGCAGCTGCTGGTTTTCTTACTACTTTTTTGGCTTAATTTATTTTGCCAGCTTACATACATATATAAAATAAATATATATTTTTTGCACAGTGCAGTGTTGCACAGTCTCCCCTAGCATTACCCCCACGGATTTCTCTCGTCGCAATTTCGCCCCACACTCGGCAAAACAAATAGCGTCCACGTCTATACACAAAATCAGACGCTCAAGGACTCTCGAGTTACTGCGCTCTCAGCTCGC
Organism: Drosophila auraria; assembly: GCA_008042615.1. Taxonomy (NCBI): domain Eukaryota; kingdom Metazoa; phylum Arthropoda; class Insecta; order Diptera; family Drosophilidae; genus Drosophila; species Drosophila auraria. The sequence goes on along the minus strand of VNJW01008014.1, from coordinate 47,715 downwards.
CATCTCGCTGAATCCTTGCCAGTCCTCTGCCCCTTTGGCAACTACCCCCGGTTACACTACACCCTTTTACACCCCGTTACACCCTCTTACATGTATGCACCCACACACACTCGCCACTTGAAAGTGCCGTGCAATGAAAGTAATTTCACCAAATAGACTCTGCCGAGTTTGCACGACGCTGCCTACATTTTCCCGCATTTTTCCCTTGGTTTTCCCTCATCTTCTCTCACATTTTCCTCGCATTTGCTTCCCCCTCCTGGGCATCAGGAGCCATCGCAGCCATTAGAAGAAATAAATGAGTGAAAATGGCAGACGAGGAACCTAAAGGGATACAGATTAATGAGAGTGAGCAGAGATAAACTGAACATATTACACAGATTCCAATGGATTTAAAGAATTTCAATTTAAGGACTAGAATATATCGGCAAACTTAAGATACATATATATCAGCTTTTAATCTCAAAAAATATCCATTAAACAGTAAAAGTCTTAGGCAAAGCGACTTGCCACTCTCTTTTAATTCGTGTAATTCTTTCCCTCAGCAAAACTTTATAGATTAAACATTTACCATTACGAAATGTTAAAGTTTTAGCCCATTCGAATGAGTCTTTCGATTTGCTTTTCATGGCTTTTCACCCCAACAAAAAAATAGAAAAGAAAACAAAATATTTAAATGCGGAAAGACGTTGAGGACGACGACGACGACCCTTGACAATTTGGTTCCTCTAATTGCTTTTCATTTGCATTGCTCGCAACAATAAAAGCAGCTGAAGAATAGGAAAATGCTGCAAGGGAAAAATTCTCAGGGATCTCCGAGGAGGATTGGCAGTCGCCGCATTTCAACATTTGCTCAGTTAAAGTTTTCCTTTTCTTTTGGGAGAAAAGTTTAGCCCCCAAAGCCAAGGCAGACATGAAAAAATACGAGGAAAACTTTTTCCAGCATGCGGCTTTGGCTTCGCTTCTCTTGTTGTCATTGTTGTTTTTCATCTTTTCCGACTATTCATCATCATCGTCTATTTTTCGCCCCCCTTTATTCCATTCCGCTTTTTTGTGTTGTTTTGTTTTGGTTTCGTTTGAGTTCCATTCAAATCATTGGCTGCTCCTCCTTCCTCCGCCAAACTGTTGTCAGTCGTCAGTTGCTTTTGGGGTTTCTCTCTGACTAAGTTTTACTTCCCCGGACTTGGCCTCGTCCTCCTCCGGTCGCTCTAGCAATATATCCACGTCTGCCACAGCGTCTGCCTTCTGCATCTGCTGCTGGCTCCTGCTCCTGCTGTTAGTGGAGGTTACTGCACCTTCTCCTCGAACTGCTCTTCAGCTTCCTTCACGAGCATCCTCTGTCTGTCTTTCAGTTTCGTTTCCATTCAGCTCTGCTGCGTGCTCTACTTATTGCTTTCGATGGTGGCATTTACCCTTACATATCTCTAAGGGTATTTGATTTTTTTTCTATATTAAAGATCCAACTATTATTTCAATATTTTATAAAACTAAATAATGATATTCTTACTTTATAAAACAAAGCTTGATGCACTTAGGTCTGGAATAAAGAAAACTCTAGGCAGAAATGCTGTTAAAACACACAGAGCACAACGTCTCTCGTACAATAAATGAAGTTTGAACTCTTCATTATTAAAACTGACCTCGAGTAACATTAAAAAAAAACTACAGAGTTAAGACTTACTCTTAAATTTAACTTTATGATTTAATTTCAAACTAAGTTTGGGGTTTTTGGGGAATATTTTAACACCAAGGACTTCTCAAAATTCCCATTCTCTCTTCGTTGTTATTGTTGCGGCTTGTTTTCTAATATTTGCCAGGCCTGGGAAACTTGACTTAACATTTGCATGCGCTTCTTATTCCAGTACTTCCTCCTCCTTTTCCTCGTCTTGTGCTGTTCGTGCTCTCATTTCCATTGCCATTTGTGGAAAACAGTTTTCCGCGCTCTTCCCTCTCCCTCCTGCGACTTCCGCTCTATTTTTCATCTACTTGAGTTGAATTTTCATTTGTCCGCCTCTGGTTACTCTCTCTCCTTTCTCATATTACTCGTACCTTTGGGTAATCATCTTTCCGCTGTGTCACACTCATTTTCCGTCCATCTTCTCCTGGCTGTTTTTTGTTGTTGCTTTTGACTCCAGGGACTGTTTGTCCTTCGCTGGGAATCCTTGGCTCCTCCTGACGCCCCCTTTTTTCTTTCTCTTAATCTTTTGGCAAATTTTAATTTGTCTCTCTGCGGGAAAAGCGGGTGAGTTGAAGGATGATGTCCCCAAGCGTCTTTCCTCATCACAGGGAAAGTAGGAAGAAGGCTCCTCTTTAATTCCAGCCTTCTAAAATGTCTCGGGAATTTAGCAATAAAACTTATTCTCTATTATCCTGAGCGGTTTCTGGTTAATGTATCTTTCATTTTCCCCATTTTACAGATAAAATATTATAATTATATTTTCCTAGAGATGGCTCTGTTCTAGAGCCTCCAGATAATTTCCTGATGATCTCTCTCCCCCTGCTCTCTGCCATGTCAGCGGCTACTTCAGTAGCTTTTGGCCACTGGTCACGCCTTCCCCGTAAGCTCTCTGCCCCCCATCGCCAATCTCTGGTGATTTATCTTAAGTGGCCTCTCAGTGAATTACAACAAATTTCTATAATAAAGCAGACAAAAATCTTCAAATGGCCGATGGCAGTGGGTAGGGGCCACCACCAGCAGAAGAAGAAGCCGAAGTAGAAGAAAGAGGAGCCTGCCTGCCGGGCGAAGAATTCGGGGGAGTGGGAGCCAGGAACCGCTACTTAAAACGGTCAATCAAAGATAACAATGCGTGGTCGTCGTCGTCGCTAGATTTCACCACCGAGAGCAGGAGAATTAGCCAGAGAAGCTCGGAAGCCCGGGGGGAATCGAACGAAATCAATATACATATATTTCGAGAGTTCCATGTATTATATATTCCGCCACTTGATACGATAGAGCGGAGTGGACCTTATCAGCACCTAAGCAAATTGCGTGGGGCTGTAAACAAAAACAATCATTCCATGAACTCACTTGATGATAAGCTTGGCGCTGAAAAAATGAAAAAAATAAGAGTAATAGCAAAAAAAAAATAGGAAAAAAACACCAGCAGCGACACCGACCTTTGATTTGGTAGAAAGAGAGAGGTAGAGCAGTATTTAGCACTGAAAAAAAGTAAGCATATTATATGGAATCAATAAATATTGAATCTCTGAAGATTTCATTAAGTTTTACATATTATTTCTTATACAAAATGCCACAAAAAGTTACTAAAAACAGAATGAAAATGAGTTAGGGTTACAAAAACCAAATCTACACATCGTCGGGAAGAAAAACCTACAAAAACTAAACTTACATATGATGAACTACTATTGATATTTAAATTAGAAAAATAACTGGTTTTCTTTGAAATTTGGTGCCTATCCATGGTCTAAAAAAAGGATTTTTATTATTTTTATTTTATTTTTTTATAATCAACTATTTATCAAATAAATTATCAAAAACTCAAGCAAGTTTCGATTTCTTGCGTTCATAAAAATATAGCTGAGATCTTTTCAAGCAAATATTTCTCAAAGTGTTCACCCCACCTCATCATCGATTCCACTGACCAGACACAAGTGGCAGGCATGATGCCAGAGCCCCCAGCTTTTATAATCGAGGTCTGTTCGGCGGGGGGGTAACAGCAGCAATAAATGTATCGATTGCCGAGGCCCCAGACTGCTGGGGCTACAGTTCCAGGCACACACACAGACCAGGTACCAAAGCACCTGTTCACTTCGTGGCTAGTTGCACAAAAACAAAACAGGAAAAAATAGGAAAAACAGTACAGCCACAGCCAAGTAGGAAGAAAAAAGAATAAGCAGAGAGAACCGGCCAAGTTATCAGCATCTGCCCAATACTAATACCACGAGTGGCTCGAGTCTCGAGTCTCTTTCGGTTTCTGGTAGCAACGATGTGTCGTTCACTTGCAAACGAGCCACCGGGCAGGGCAGGGAATAAGAAGGAGCAGAAGCTGGCATCCACAGCCACCCAATCTGCGCCTCCCCCCAGAAAAAAAAGGAGCCTGCTCCTGCTTCTCCTCATCATCTGGGGCCTCCGCCTCTCGGTTTTTATGAACTCATTTCGATGGCAACGGGCCAGTAACAGCAGGCAGAACCGTGGGTTGGAGTCAGGGAAAGCGAAATAAAATAAAAATGGGAAATAGATTATTAAATTGAAATATTACATTTTAATATAAAGGCTACTTATATGAATATTATGAGAACTATAAGTCCTTTTTGCTTGTTTATTTCCCTAACCTCAAAAGGATACAGAACTCTATCTATTTGATAGTATTCTGCATTTCCTTCACCCTGTGCTCCACTATGCCAGCGATGTTTATAGAGCTCGTGCGTGGCAGAAGTGGCCACCTCCCATCCTGAAGACCGAACTCGAACTCAAGTCCCGGCCACGCTTGTTCATAATCAAAATTAATGATTGAAATTATCTAGCCAAGCTAAAGTAGGCAGAGTAGGCAGCAGGCAGTAGGCAGTAGGCAGGAGTCCGGCAGTCGCCAAGTTGTGGCTGCAGGTTGCACTTGCAGTTGCGGCCAGTACATCGTCAACAACATCATCGACAAAGAAGGAGCAGCAGCAGCAGGAGCTGAAGCTAGAGCTGGAGGAGCAGCACTGATGGCAGCACTTAGACAAGGCTATCAGCACCCGAAAGAAGAAAGGCCAGCCAGAGTTTCGTTTGGCCAACAATTTCATATTAAATTGCCAAGTACGAGAGTATTAAATGGGCGCGCAATAAGGGGGAAAGCGCGAGCCATCCACACTCGATCGAAAAGAACGGAGAACGAAGAACGAAGAACCGGGAGTGTGTTTTCCACTTCCTTGTTTCGGTTACGGCCAAGGCAAGGTGCGGATTAGCGAACGCTTTTTCTTGGCTTTTTCATTTGCCATTTTTCCACAATTTCCATTGGCGGCCGCAAGGGCTAATTTGTAGCAGAGAAGAACCCGCCGCGATCTGGTTCAGGCTGCCGTTGCTGCTTAGGCTTCGTTATATATTTGCCAGCAAAAACTAATTACTGACTGGTGCCGGTCCAGGCTTGACCCGATAATCATCTCCACCCGGGTCCCAGTAATGATAAAATGAAGCTAACTTCCTTGATCTGGGTGTAGGAAACCCAATTATTTTAATTAGATGGAAAGGAAATTAAGGCACTTTCTACCCGCCAAATAATAAATATTTTAATTAACAAAAAAAAGATTTTAATGAATTTTAATAAAGGAAAGACACCTGTATAGATTTTTCACACGCTAAGCGGCCTGGCCCAACAACACAAAAGTGTCAACGTGGCATTTTTCCAATCGAATCGAGCAGATCAAGAAACCCAATTCGCTTTTCCTGTCGCCGCCGCCAAGACCAAGAAGAAGAGGTATCTCCAACCTGATCTTACTGGCCATCTTACGACAATTCCTGTACAGAAACCAAATTGACAGGCGATTTCCGTCCCACAGAGAGAGGAGGAGGAGGAGAACGACTGCAGCCTGTAGAAAAGGGGGCGGAGCGGGTGAAGCTCCGTTAAGGCCAGGCTAAAATTGTCCGTCTACTTAGAGATTGGCGCCAGTCTACGCCAGTCTTGCCAGGAGACCGCCACGCGCCGCCGCCAGCTCTTCTGGGCGCCAAGGCGGCATTCAAATTTGAGCTGCCTCCCCGGCTCTATCCCCATCTTGCTGGATATTCCACTATATATCAGCCCCGTTCCAGCCCATTCTGGTCCACGCCTTCAGCTCTAATGGCTGGTATTAGCACTGTGAGAAAATATAAGATAGGAAAGACGGTATCAAGAGATGATTTCGATCATTAAATGTTTGTACTTAAGCAGGACACTACATTTATGAGCTTTTCCGGTGGTTCAAAATCGTGTTTTATGAGGCAATTTAAATCGGTTTAAAATTGAAATAGGTAGGAAACTACGATACCCGATACTCTTAGTATTTCCCAAGCGTAAATATATCTTTGAAAATTTAATTTCGATTGACTTTAAAGATAAATTATTTATATTTAAAGGAAACAAAAACTTTAAAGCGCCTCTAGTGGCACTCTTGCACTTGCAATTTCCTCTTACAAATATCTGCAAAATCTTTTAACTTTCCCAGTGTAAAATAGCTCTTTGGCAACGTTCCTCCTAGAGTTCAACACGACAATGGCAGTTCATTATAGCAGGGCATCGCAAAATCGCATAAGCGATCCCGAGAAGAGAGGCCAAAAGCGCGCCGCAGGCTCAAGGACACGCCCCGCCTAATGATGAGCAGGTGAATGGTCCACCACGGGCGCAAGCTCCAGCTCCATCGTCGTCGTCGTCGCCATGAAAATTACTGTTCTCTGGGCGCCTAATCACAGACGACGCCGCCACCGCCGCTGTCGCCGCCTCCCCCCTTGAGGGGCAAACTCCCCTTATTAAATCGCAAAACTGCAACTGCAACTGCAAGTCGCCTTTATTATTTACTTTAATTAGCATTTCCGCACTGCCAGCAGTTGATTTACCGCAGAATGGTCTTCGATTTCGAGTTCTAGTCGGTCTAGTTTGTAGTCCGAGTCCAAGTCGGACCTCAGATAGGCAGAGAGATATTCCGCATCGATAAATAACATTAATTAAGTTGTTCTTGGGCGGCACACCCAACTCCCCCGTTTCAAGCTCAATTTTAATTAACCATTGAGCATATTCTTGGCTCCACTAAGCCAACTATTGTCCATGGCACTCTCCGCTTGACTCTAAGCCGCTTAGCAGCAGCAGCAGTCTTTTGGTCTTTTGTCTTTGGAATTTTCTGTGCAGCAACAGCGGCAGCTGTCAAGTGCCACCGATTGGAACAATGCAACAGCGAATCGAAGGCACTAATCAGGAGCCAGGGGTGGGGTGTGTGTGCTCCACGGAATCTTGATGGAGTTTCCCTTCAGAAGGAAAAGGAACATCTTAAATGGATATTAAATGGCTGCCATTGTTATCAGTTTAGCCGAGGGGATTATTAACCATGGTGGGAATTAATTACCAGGGAATTGCTATTGTTTGCTTTAACTTGGAATATATTTGATATATTTGTTTAATTATTAAAGCTTCTTAAGGTTGCTTAGGAGTTTAGTTTCTAATCGATTTAATATCTTTTTTAACCCTTTTAAACTCGACTTGCCTCTCGCAAAATATATTATATATTCCATTTCCTTTTAAGCTTCATATCTTTTGCCCATCTGTGGATAACCCTTCTTATGCGAAACCTTCCCTCTATCTTTTGTTCTCTTTCCTCGCTTGGGCTCGTCAGAAATTAAATGCTAATTTTTCTTATATAATTTCTTTGATCTTGATGCGATGCAATCCCCACTTAACATTATTTCTAACTGTGCAAGGCGGTTTGGAAGGGGAGGAAGTGCAGCCTGGACATTTTGACAGCTGCTCATACGAAGGGGAAAAAATGTTGCAGCAGGTCAGGGAAGCAGCGCTTGGCTGAGCTAAGAGCAAAAAAAAAAGAACAACGTACAAATAAATACAAAGCCACCTTTTACTGCGCTTTTGAGCCCGCGCGCGCGTTAAGCTTGAGCGCCCCGCTTTTTATTAGAGAGAAAGATCTCCGGCGGATCTCCAGATATCGAACTGAAAGCGGGGGCGCTGCCTGAACTGGGCGATCGGATCGTAAATAAGCGTTGAAAACTTTATATAAATGCCCAGCAGTCGCATAAACTCGCAAAGCCTTGTCTTTTGTGTGTTGTTTTCTACGTGTTTACGAGGCGGCAACCACAATGGTGGTCACGATCAAAAGCGGTCGGTCAGCACAGCGCTAAAGCAAAAGCAACTGAAATTGCTGAAATCCAACGACAGCGGCAAACTTATTGTACTTTAACTCCAACTTGAACTCGGAGTACCCAGAGACTTTGCTCGTGTGACAATCGCCACTGCTCTGAAACTCAAAAACTTCAGACTCAGACTCCAACGCGAACGCAAACTCAGATATAGATTGCAGTCACGGCATGCACTTTGCAAAAATCAAAGCGGAACCACGATTATATATAATAATCGTAAAATAATCAAGAGAAAGTGATGAAATATGAAATTATGATATAATTATCAAAATGAAAGACTGAAGAAGTAAGGGTTATCTGCCTGCTACTGTTAGATAAAGAAATCGTAGTAGGAAATCAATAAAATTGGATTGCAGGGTAAACAAAAAAAAGGTTAATAAATAAAGATAGCTTTCAGAATTTAAATAAATAAATTATCACGGGGAAAATACGGTTTACTTATCTGAATTCATATACCTAGAATACCTAGAATATGTAGTATATCTAGAATACCTGGAATATCTCAAATATTTATAATATTTAGAATGTGTAGAGTATGTAGAATATTTCAAATATTTTTTATAATATGTTTCCAGTACATCTAGTATATTAAGTACAACTAGTATATTTATTTAGGATGTCTTCAGTACATCTAGTATATTTAATACAACTAGTATATTTAGTACATCTAGTATGTCTAACATATCCAGTAAATCTAGGATATCTACTTTATTAATCTAAATAAATATATAACTCTTTCTTATCCAGTAGTATGTCTTCAGTACATCTAGTATATTTAGTACAACTAGTATACTTTATACATCCATATCAAGTAAATCTAGGATATCTACTTTATTAATCTATAATATATGTATATATTCTTCTCTTATTTCTTAACTATATTCCAATGCCATTTTTATTGATCCTCCCTTTTTGTTTAAATTCATTAAATATAATTATTCAACACATATTTCCTCCAAGTGTAAAACTAGGGCCAGTGTAGATTTGATCGTGGGCAGTTGTCGCCATTGTGGCTGTGGCTGTTGTTCTAAGCTGCAAGTTCTGTTGTTTCTGCGGCGACATTCCTGACAAAAGCGAGCTGTCGAAGGCATTGTCATAATTATTAATAAGCTTTAAGTTCGATTTGAATGTGGTCAAGTGCGGAGCTGGGCTCTGCGGTCGGATACACTCGCCTTAGTTTGCGGTGATTGAGACGGCGACGGCGACGACGACGACGAAGGCAACTGCTGTGTTTGGCATATTTCGCTGACCAAGACAAGTGGCGGCCTTTTTGATGTCCAGTTCGTTCAAGAGATTTGTCATTTTCTTGTGCAAGGTTATGGCAGGTGGGCGTGGCAGCAACAACAGCAGCAGTTGCAGCAGCAGCACGCCTTCTAATGACACGCCGTCCAATTGAAATGAACGTCACGCACCTGAACGGTGAATAAAGAAAAAAAAAATCGGGGAAAAAACAGACGACGAAAAAAGGAAAAGCGCACAGGAAAAGTAGCAAGTTGCAAGCTGCAAGTCGCTGTTAGTTGATGGAGATGTGTGCTCTATGGCTTTGAGGAAAAACTTTGCCTCCACAGGCTTCTTCTCAAGCAAAACTGATTGCCGTTTGCAGCTAATTGCAACACTCGAAGGCAAGTGCAGCAGTCACCCAAGGCCTCGGCTACCTGACTTGATTTCTTCACGATTCTCAACACTGAGGAGGAGAAATTGTAAAGAAATTCGGCGTATTACCAAAAGAAAATAAGAAAAAATAATACCATATTCAAATTTAGTGTAACCTATCTAGGCTGTAATTAAACCCCTAACAAAAAAATTATTATTTCTTATCCAAAATTTTACCAACTTTAAAATATTGAACCTTAACATGTTAAGAACACTTTCGTCGGACTTAAAGATTTTTTTCCAGTGCTTTGTACCCTCTCTTTTCTGCCATGACACATGGCAAGCCTACAGCTGGATCTAAACCTGAGACTGGATCCTACTCCTCATTTAAATCGCACATTTGTACGCGTCATCTTCAAGTCGCTGTCGCTGTCTCTGTCTCTGGCTTTTCCGCGCCCCGCCCTCCTTTTATTCCCTCCTCCTCCTCACTGCTGGCAGCTTATTTCCCTGGCGGGAAATTACAAAAAAAAAAAAAAAAAAGAAAAGCAATAGAATGGAAACGGGGCGAAAAAATTAACTCTTTGGTATAATTTTTCATTTCTCGGAATGAGTTTGGAGCACAGCCGCAAGTAACACGACTTGTGTCAGTATTTCCACATTTCCCCTGCCACATTTTCTTTTTTTTTTTTATTTTGCCTGAAGAATTGTAGCACAAACATTAGGAAAATAGGCTCTTCTGTCCGTTGTTCTGTGTTGGCCATCTCTCTTTTTCTGCGCGAGATGTCTCTGTATATGTAAATATTGGCTCAGGTTCTATCATTCGAAAAAATCTATGGCCATCCCAGAGGCAAACATATGGAATGCACTGAGAAACCAGCCTTAAAATAGACAAGAAAATATTTGAAAATTGTAAGAAAATTGATTAACTTAGAAGGATAAACTAGAGAACTCTTTCTTTTTCTTTTTGCTGATTAACCTTCGAAATTCAGCATGCGTTCCACTACGTTAAGACTAGAACCAGGTGGGAATTCTAGGAAAGAAACTTATTTTAATGTAGAATGACTTGCAATCTAATATTTATAAACTTATCAAAAATATAGCGAATTCTTCCCTTGAAATATATTAAACTTTCACGTTTATTAAGTTTTAAGTTTAAGAAATATATCTTCAAACTCCATCATTGAATTTTCTTCTGTGTAAGGGGATTTCGAAAAAAAGAAACCGAGTGCAAGGAAGCTCTGGGGATAAAGATGGAGGATAAAGAAGGAGCTGGTGCAGTCAGTCGACGACTAAGGCGATGACTTCTTGAATGAGCGCTCGCGCGCCCCCAAAATGCGGAAGTTTATACATTCGAAAAAACAAAAACAGAACAAAATATATGTACTTCTATATGTATGGATTTCCAAGTCGGTTTGGGGAGGAAAAACTAGGAGGCGGGGCGGCAGTGCAACATTTGCAACTGTCAACGCGACAGAGAGTTTATTACCGGGTTGGACTAAGGCCAATAATAATGACGGCTGCTCTCTCCCCTTCCTTGCGTTTTCGAAAAGAAACTGCGAAAAATACAAAATACATAATTGCCAAGAAGGGATTTGGTTTGTGTCTATTATTAAAATGGCGGAAAAAAGAGAGAACAGAAAATTAGAAAGTCAGCTGGAGATAATTATAGGGATATTCTAAAACAGAAAGCCTAAGATTTCAGCTTCAAATTTATTGGAAATAATTCGGGGAACGAACAGAGATTTTATTTTGTAGTTAAAATATAAGGAAAGAAATTTGTATATTTTCTATATATCTTCAAGTATAAAGGCAATTTAAAAATATTTTCTCCCACTTCTTTGGCGACCTGCTGCCATTACTTCACCTCAAAAATATGCTGGTTGCTCCCACACACTTCGACTAGCATTGGTTTCTCTCTCAGCCGGAACCTTGAAACATAATTCTTTGGCGGCCACAAAAAAGCGACAGAGTTAAACAAACAAATAGTTAAACACTCGCAGATATTTCAAAGCGAGACACGCTTTTCAAATGCATTCAACTGGCCGGTCGAGCTGTCAATGACATGGATTTGCAGCCACCGAAGAAACAAAAACATAGCCAGAAACAATCGAACTCGAACCGAAGGAAAAACAATAAGAAAAACCCCTGGCCACATGTGTGCAGTGCCAAATCAAAACGTCAAATTATAATTGTCTACGACTTCGACTTCGAGTTTGAGTTCTCGTTTTTTTTTTTTTTCTATTTTCTAGCGTTGCAATTTTTTTTGTGTTTTTTTTTTTTTTTTTGGCACGAGCAGCGCAAAAACAGTTAGAGAGCACGACCAGTGGAGCCAAACCCAAGAAACGACACCCACGCAGGAAACGCAGAGGAAAAACCATAGGAAAAAAAACCGAAAGCCAAGAAAAGCGACCAAGCGCAACCGACTGGCATTGACTTCAGCGAATTGCACTGTGAAAAATATTTGGGATAGGGTAATGATAATTGTAAATGAACATTAAATTATTATATTAAGACTAATTTTGATTCTAGGTAGTTAAATTCTCAGAATCAAGGTTAAATTGTTTAGAGATGCAAACTATATACAAACACACTTAAAACTTAAATAATTTTAAGCATCGTTTGAGAACTAGTTGGAAATTTTAGCGGCAAGAAACTAAAATAACCTTATCTCTAAGACAACCTTTGCTTATTTTTCTAATCAAAGTATATTTGACTGAATAACTTTTTTTAAATATCGATGTTTTGATAACAAATCGATATTTTCTTTCGTTCTGTTATCGATTTTTACCCAAAAAAAAATGTATCGATAGATTCGATAATTTATTGACATAAATGGTTCGATTAACAAATTAGTAATAAGAAAATTTGAGAACATTCTGTTTTAAAAAATAATAAACCGAAAATTTGCACTCTTTCGGTTATCGATAAGTTAGATATAGGAAAATAAGTACATACTTTGATCTTTCTATGTGAAGTCCCAGTGGCTATTTTCTTTTTCTGTGTGCAGTGACCACGTCTCAGCGCTCGAATTTGAATCGAAGTTGAAGTTGCAATGCGGCGAGGTCAGGCTTGGAGTCCGAACTCTGGCTCGAGTCCACACATAAATTAGTCAGAGTTGCATGCAAAATGAGCTGCTGCCTCCCTCTCTGCCTTCCTTCCTGGGCCAGCGGGCCGTCGTCAAACTGTCTGGGCTTTAACATTCGATTCTGTCGATTGGCAATTAGCTCGGATCTCGGATCGCCCAAACTCCGGTCCCCCAGTTTCCATTGCTCATTGGCCGATTGTTCAATTTTCGGTTAATTGGTTCTGATTGTTTTCGGGGCGTGTTTAGTTGATTTTCTTTTTTTTTTCCCCCTGCTTATGGTTTTTAGTGGGAGTAGGAGGTCCAGCTTTGACTCAATGTTGAATTATGCTTTGGTAAATTGCTATGGACTTAAATTCCGAATGGGTGTTGCAGGTCAGTTAAGGGGTTTGTATAGCTAAATTCCTGGTAATTTGATTTTAAAACGTATATAAAACATAAAGTAAGGGAGATTCTTTATAAAGAGAGTTTTTCTTAATGTAAAAGAGCTTTGAAAAGGGGTTTGTATAGCAAAATTCCTTGTAATTTGATTTTTAAACGTATATATAACATAAATTAACAAAGATTCTTTATAAAGAGAGTTTTCCTTAATGCAAAAGAGCTTTGAAAAGATCTTTAATATTTCGTTTTAATAATATTAACTGATGTATGATTTTCTACAAGCTGGAAACTTCTTAGAAATATGAAAATATTAAATATTTATGAATTTTATTAATTACAGAGGGAAGCTTTAAAACCCTTGCCTCAGTAATAGTATTAACAATAACTAGAAATAAATAAGTTTTAAAAGTTGCTATAAATATTTAAGACAGTAGGTTTAACTTCCCCTTAAAATACGCGATATCCCCATTCATAATTTATATTTATTTGCCTATTCAATACTATTCAATATTTTTTAAGATATTTTAACAAGAGTATTTCCCATATTACCACAACCTAAATCCAGCCATCAATTACACTTGTTTATAAGTGTTCCAAACAAGCTAATTACAACTGATTGACAAGTAAGCTGATGATGGATTGTAGAATCTAGATTTGTAGCTTAAGTTTATGCAAAATGCCAATCCAATTTCAAATGACTAATGCAGCCATATCTCTGTCTTTTATCTTTGCAGGTAAGCGCCAAGGTCATTCTATGAATTGCATGTGGAAGAAGCCAGAATAGAGCCCAGTACCCAGCCCAATTATCACCCAGCCTCTGACAGCGAGGCGTGGGTGTGACCCACGCGTCATCTCTCTGTCTGTCTGTCTGGCAGCTGAAATTGAAATCTCGACTGAAATCGAAACTGAGTCGAGTCTCGACGGCTTGCTACACACTCGGATCAAAATGCGGCATCGTGTGCCGCTGGCAATTATATTCCATGTTGCGCTGCCTGTTTTGCTATAAATTAATTAAATGGAAAATAATCGTGAGCAGGCAGTCGGAGTCTTCAGAGACACCGCAGCGATGCCGCTGCTGCTGCCGACAAACGGAGCCGAGTTCTAAATGCTTTTGTAATTTTAATTGCTCCGCGCCAAATGCTTGGCGTTGCCAAATATGGTTGGTAGTTGGTAGTTGCAGTGCAGATCCACAGATACGGCCAACGATATAGCTAACAGATACAGATACCGATACGGCTGGCTTTGTTGCTAATGTCTCTGTTTAACCAACTTCCTTCTCCTTCCTTCGAGCTGCTGGCTTGTCAAAAGCGAATAATGCATCACGAAGGCTTTTGTCCCGCAGCACGAACTTCATTTGCCACCCGCCGTCGTCTGTATCTGTATCTGTATCTTTGGCTGTCGCTAAACTTGTATCTGTTTATCTGTCTGTGCATTTGCATCAGCATCTTGGGCTTTGCGAGAGTACAGCCTTTAATCGCGCGGCTTTGAATTATTTATGTGACTTTATATGCCGCAGCTCTCAAGTGCGATGTGTGATCTTGGCTCAGCTGAATGCCAATCGATTCGCTAATATGTCCCTGATTGAGGAGTCATGGAATTGGCAAATATCATCGGGGTATAAACGTAGACATATGGCGTAGCTTAAACCTCAAGGTTGAAGTTAAAGAAACAAATTATATTCTAAAGTTTAGGGTTTATTAAGGCGTTGAGATGATTATAAGTCACAGAAATGTTAACATTTTTATGCCAGGTTTTTATATACAAGTCTTAAGGCTTATAAAAGGTTGCAACTGAAATGTTCAATTTCCCCTATAGTTTCCAGGACTATTACTAAGGATATTCTTAGAATATCATGTTCCTGATAATATTTTTAAGCTCATACTTGGGAACATTCCTCAGTTACAAATTTTTCTCTAAGAAAATTATCTTAAATGATGATAATTTTTATATTTTCTTGAATTAATTCCTTTGAAATTTCACTTGTTTAAAAACTAAAAAATTTCCTAATTTCTAAAGTGTTAAAATTCACAATCATTAAATAAAGATTTTATTTAATTTTCAACTAGTTAAATCTTATCCCTAAAATTCCCTTTGCCTCTGGGCTCGAAAAAGTTATCGAACTCCTGTGCAACTTTGTCATTGAATTTAAATAAATTATTTAATTAAGTTGGCACTCTCTTCAAACTCTTTTGAACCAAAAACGGATTTTTAAATGCATTCATTAACCCCATGGTGACCAATGGGGAAGAGAGAGAGCCCTTTGCCTTTTGGCCCGGCCCTTTTGATTTGGCCACAGCAGGCGGCGGCTTCGGCTGTGTAAGAAGGAGAGAGAGAGGCGCTCGTATTGAATTACCAACGTAAAGTACAGTGAACACTCCACTCCGCAGCGCCTTTGTTTGCCTTTTGCGCTTTGTGCATGCCAAAATATAAAAGGAGGCGGAGGAGGAGGAGGGCTAGGGGACAGAGTGGTGGGCGTGGGCCGGCCAATGGGCAGTGGCCGGTCCGCTTCAAGCTGGGGAACGCTGAGTGAGTGACGGACTGGTGGAGTCGACGTGCACTGGGAAAAATATGCCGTATAAAAAACAGAAAATTGATTATATATAGAGATTGGTTAACTTTTAAATTAAAAGTATAAATACATAAATAACATGTTTACTAAAAACTAATTAAAATTAAATCTAAAGCTCTAAATATACCTGTAGAGCACATAACAAATTTCTCTTGCCCGCCCACACACAGACTTAAGCTTGCAAGTATTTCGGAAAGTAGCCACCATTCATCTTCAGCGTTCGTTGGTCTAAACTTAAATAATATTTCCCTGTCTCTTAGCTTATAAGATATACAAATGAATCAGCTCGAATTTACTCCCATTTTCTGTCAGTGCTATCGTCTGTCTGTAGTCTGAGTGACTGACTGACATGCCCATTTCGCATGCCTTTGTGTTTTTGGCCTGTTTACCTCGCCCACAAGTCAGCCCCCCCCCCCTACGTAACCCCCTGAATAGGCTCTTTCGTATTCCTTTCTTTTTGGCGCAACTTTTTTGGCGGTTTTTCTGTTTTTTTTTTTGTTGTTTTTGGCGAGGGGGTTGCTTTTTGCATTTTGTTTATATTACGTGTCGCTCGCGCTTCAAGGCGGCACCACCGACGGACTGACTGACTGACAACTTCAATCAGCATCAAAGACACGGAGCCGACTCTCCGACACTCTGGACCCACTGCAGTCCCCCCGGAATATACCTCTGGAATATAGTATATATGGTATATGCTATATGCCACGCCCTGGTCCGGCGCTCTTGTAATTGGAGCAGCATTGAAGTTGCTGCCTTTATTCCGTTTCAAAGCCTCGATTTTTCTGAGTTTTTTCTCCTTCCTCTCTCCCTTCTGTGGGTGTTGACAAAAGTCACCGCTGCCTGTCTGTCTGTCCGTCGTCGATGTGGGGTTAATTGTGGAATATGCCACCAGAGGGTTAAGTGTGGTGTTTGATGGGGAGAAGGGAAGACAGTGGAGACACAGAGTTGGGGATATTAATAAAATATTCAATAAAGAAAAACTAGTCATTATCAGAAACCATTTTTTAAAAATATTTGCAATTTGCAATCAATACAAATTCTTTACTAAACCCAATATTTACTTTCAAAAACTAAATTAAACCGCCTTAAAAATCCCATAAAAACTGGTCTTTAAATTTAAATGGCATTTTATTCCCCTTGCCTTCCTCTCCTGCCTTGCCTTGAGGGCTTAATCGATCGATTTGGAATCAGCGGTGATTTGCCATGTTTATTCAATGGTCGTTTTCACTGTACTCTCCACTGTACTGCTCTTTATGCATGCCGCAAGCGTGACTTCATCTTGACCTCGCCGCATACGCCGCATAGCCGGCATACGTATACGTACGGGTATCCAGCCATCGGAGCATCATCCATCCATCCCATACCCAACCCATTCCATTCCATGCCGATGCCGATGCCGATGCCGGTGCCGATTCCAGCCCACACATAAATGCCGCCAGGCAGCTTCCCAAACGAGACAAACTGTCTGCTCGGCTCTTTCGCGTTTGCTTTCTTTGCTTTATTTCTTGGCTTTTTATTCTGCGGCGCTTTGCAAGTTATTTTTATTGATGAAGCGTACAAATTGTGTCGGATATGTGGGCAACAATGTTGCTGCCAGTCCACTGGCCACCGGCCACCGGCAACATTTCATCCAGATGAAACATGAGGCTTCATTAGCGGCGAATATTGAATTTATGTTGCTGGCAACAATGTTGCAGCAGATTCTTGTCGCTTTCTAGATTGATTCGTCGTCATCAGACTTCATATATTATACGCTGTGTGTGGTCCGATCTTGTGGCACTTCCTCTCGCCTTTTTTTCTCCTTTTGTTCGGTCGTTATCAGCAGAGCTCACCATTTAAGCTTTGAGTGCCTTTTCTAATTCACACTTTTTTTTTCTCGAGCAATTCTCCCCTCTTCGCGGTGGCTTTTCTTCTGAGTTCTGGGTTCTGAGTTCTCAGTTCTCAGTTCCCAGCAGCATGTGACGACGTTTGCGTTTTTACGCGTCTGAGCGAATGGCGAGCGACAATGAAGAATTGAGGAGGAAATGAAGAGACACGGGACTTTGCAGAACCGAAGATTTTGTATACTCTTTAAAGAGATTTCTAATTTTTATTGGGAGAAAAAAGACAAGTAATTTATTTAGGAAAGTAGAAAACTAGAAGAAAACACATTTTTTCCGTACAAATTGTATTATAATTCTTGTTTATAATTCTTCGAATTCTTCTAGTTTTATTTTAGTTCTTCTAGTCATGTAAGCTATCCTTTTCATAGTTTTATTAGAAGAAACAGTATATTTATGTGAGAAAAAAATTTTAGGGGACCAAAAGAAAACTTCTCTCCGTAAACAATAAGCTTATATTTATATTTCTTTGAATTCTTCTAGTTTTTTTCTAATTCTTCTAACCCTTTAAGCTACCCTTTTCATATTTTTATTAGAAGAGAATAGGTATTTATGTAAGGAATGTATTTGGGAAAAAGCAAAAAAACTGGAATAGAACTCCTTTTCTCCGTACATTATTTATATTTTTATATTTCTTCGAATTCTTCTAGTTTTTTCCTAATTCTTCTAACCCTGTAAGCTACTTTTTTATATTTTTGTTAGAAGAAACAGTCATTTAAGAGAAGAAAATAACTAGAACAGAACTTTTCTCTGTAAATATTCTACTAAATTTATTTTAATTCGTGTAATTCTTCCAATTCTTCTAACTCTATAAAATCCTCTCCTCTCAACTCGTAATGCCCCTAGTAAGGGCATCTTCATACTTATAAGAAACTCCAAGTGAGAACGGATCGGTGGGGGACCACACACGACGTTGCCAAGTGGCGGCATTCGTTCGTCTAGTCCAAGTCAAAGCCAAAGCTCCTTCCTCCTCAAAGCGCTGCGACATTGCGACGTGATGAATGAGCAGCGACAACATCAGACGCAAATGCTGGTGGCGGCGGGGGAAATTAGCGGGGGGAAAAATGGCCGGGGGAAACCCCGGTCGGAGAGAGATGCAGGAGGGGCGGCGGCAGTTGGTCAATCTGTGCCGCTGTCAGCTTTGTGCGACTCTGTCAACGCCGTCGCTTTTAGGCCGCCGCTTTTCGCAGCCGAAGAGACCAACCCAACAACCATCATCTTCTGGCGGCATTGGCGGCGTCGGCGGCTTTTAATTTGCAAATGAGCTCGAATCGGAAAATCTCTCTAAGAAAACGACGACGATCCACAAGGGTCACAACAGTCCAGGCCTCTGTGATAAGAAATGCTAGAAAATGCTTAGATTATCTGAAGTTTATGGGTTATGATCCATAAATAAAACCAAAGAACTTTGAGATAAATAATCTATTTTTTTGGGGAAGTGCATTTTTAGGAGTGGATCTTATAATCCGATACAATTTTATTAATACAAAATAGAAATAAACCTTAAAGGATACTGATGAAGGTGGTCTCTCCTGGTCTTTGACAAGATCTTTGAAGGGTTTTTGGATCCTGCAAGCAACTATGATACAATTCTATTTTAAAGCAGCTTTTATATATATTTTTTTTAATTAAAAAGAAATAAAATATGCTTACGAGTTTTATAAAAAATTAATTGTGATTAAAAAGTCTTAACTGTGGTTTTTAATTACCAAAATACTTTCGAGTATATAATATAAATAATTTTTAAAGTCTACCTATTTCCCTTTGTAATAACTTCGAAACAACTTAAATTAAATAAAAAATCGAAAAGTCTTGAACCGAAATTTGTGAAATATTTTAAACCAATCGCTTGGATTAATTAAAGTCTCCTTTTCCACATTGTCACCCGTACAACCTGGTGAGTTACTTGCCCCATTACTTAATTATTCCCCCTTACCCATAACGAACTGAGAGACGGAGGGAAGAAGGGAATTAAATTCATTTGGCGGCTGTCGTCTCCTCACTTTGGAATTTTGTTGTTTTCGCATGGCTCAGCATTCCGCTGACAGACGGAGGGAAAAATACAAGAAAAAAAAAGGAAACGGAAAAACAAAAGGCTTCGGGAGGCGTGGCAATCCGAGGTCTATGTCTATGTCTGGCTTTGGCTTTGGCTTAAGTTTAAGTTTGGGGCGCTGTGCCATTCCCGGAATTGTTTGTCTTGCTGTCTGTCGCCGTAGTCGTTGTTGTCTGCGCGGGATCTGGAATCTCTGGGATCGGGTTCCTCGGGGTTCAGATGTTTGTTTTGATGCTGCTGCTGCTGCTACTGCTGGCACAGCATTATAGTATTTTATATATATAACGGCCACGCACCGATTTCCAGGAACCCACACACAAAAAAAATAGAGTAAAGGAAGGCACTCATTCATGGGCCATTGATTGAATTACAGCGCTTGCCTGAATGCGATTCGATTTCGCTGGATTCGCAGAACCCCAGGATCGTTAGGCAGTCATCATCATCATTATTATTATCATTGGAAACTATCCTCCCCTCCGCAGCATTCGCTGGAAATATCTAGGTCGTCGCTGCCTCGAGAGCTCGCTCGGCTCGCTCATTCCGTTGGGTTTGCAGGGCCAGAAGTTGACCCATTTCGGGGGAAGCCGCATGAGGGCCTCGCCGAAAGCACCATCATCTTCCATATCTTCCATCCAGCGATTCCGCCTACCCAACCGAATCTCGCCTAACATAAATTATAAACAGAGACACAGAGCGAGGAAATGTCAACTCCATCGTGTGGGTCATCAGGCCCACAAATTTAGAAAATTAATATAAAATGGAGGAGAGAGTAAAGGCAACGAAGTTCGAAGTGCACTTTATTTTTTTATATATTGTAGTTTTAGATTATTTATTTGGCGATTTTAATTTTAATATAAGGAAATATATAGTATTTTTAGATTTAATTTGATTTAAAATTAATATTTAAAACATTTTTTACTTGACAGTAGCTTTATTTTAAAAGAAAATATTAAAATCCTACAATTTATTTCTTATTCTGTTTTTTTTGGTACTAAGCAATATTAAATAAAGTTTTTAAAGGGAGAAAATATTATACAAAATATCAAACTTATGCATCACAAACTTTTTATAACAAATATACTTTTCCAAAGAGTATTTTACCAAAAATCTCTGCACGGCCCTTGGAAATATATGCCTTTGGAAGATAAAATCTGTCTTGCGACTATCGTAAAAATCAAAATTATGTCAGAAATGCAACCCACCCGAGCACCAAGCTTCACCCACCTTAAAAGACATTTGTGATTTGTGTCTCTCTCTCTCTTTGGTTTTTGTATTTCCGATCGCAGAAGGAAAAGCCGGGGCAATCTATGCTAATCAGTATAGTCTCCCACGTGGCCAGACATTGACGGACCGAAAAAAACTAAGAAACTCAACTTGTCTGGCCAAAAATAAATACATGTTTCTTTGGGATATCGATCTCTGTATTTGGTGGTGTCTCTTCATTGGCAGCAAATGAATTTATTATTTATTAATAGACTGTCGCAATTTAATGTGACATTTTTGGCATCTCATTAAGACCGTATTAGAGACTGGCTTTAAAGGGTTACAAAAAAATGTGAGTGGCTGACTGACTGCCTATGGCTGAGCCATAAAACTATTTACGGAGATTATTTAATTGGTAGCGGCGGGGGCTTAATGTGAGAATTTCTCGCCTGGTTATTCGGTTTAGTGAGAAATGTAAACCAGAATGGATTTATTATAACAATTATGGATATATATAAATCGTTTAACGATCATACAAGTAATTATTGAAGATTTGACTAAGAATTTAGAATGTATCTCCATTACCACCTTGATTTTACAGCCTGAAAATTAGTATTTTATTATACAAATTTCTTTCTATATATTTTCTTGCCAAAAGGTTTTTATTCTCTTTATTAGACCTATATAGGAAACAAGTATAAAATCATTCACAATCACCCCAAAGAGATGATTAGGGAAGAGAGTTGCGCCTCTTCAACTGCAGCTTCCTTTCCCAATTATCTGTGCAAAATCTTTGAAAGACCCACCTTTCTCCCCATTCATTTTTAAGACCTGAAAGAACCTGGAACCTGTGCCGTGCGCAGCTGGAAAAGAAGAAAGTTTCCTTTGGCAAAACTCCAAAAGTCTCAACTATCCCTAATTAACGCCTTCTGCCAACGGCGGCCGCCGAACCTTTTTAGACCCACTTGATGACAGTTAACCACACTTTACAGTGCCTGGCCCCCATCGTAATTATGCCTTGCTGCCTTCCTGCTTTTCCCTCCATTTTCCCAGCTGTAACTCGTAAAGATCAGGTGCTAGATGCTAGATTAGCCATAAAGTAACGTGAAACGATAACAGAAGGCGGCAGCGTCAAAGTTAAAGTTAAAGGGCAGCGACGAGACGCCAACGCAGACAGAGTTGGAATAGCGGGTTAAGGCCGGGACGAAGCCCGAGGAGCAGCAGCAGCAGCAGCAGCTGGCACACAGCAAAAGGAAGCGAATCAGCAATGGATGAGCAGCACATGGCCGAGGGAGGAAAGAAAGGCAGGCGGAGAGTTAGACACAGACACAGCCAGAGGATGGAGGACTGCCTATGCCTGCCTGCAATGCAACATAAATAAGCAGAAAGGCAAAAATTGTCTTTTATGATAGGCTGTTTAGCTGGAGAGAAAGAGCGGGTTGAGGGGAGCACTAGGAAGAGGTACAGTGAGCACTCTTTAATAATAACTTAATTTACAAAAATATTCTTTAATAAATTCACGAATGATAGGTTTTTTAAAAGGATTTTGGAATCTAAAAATATTTTTATACAAATTTTAGGAAGGTTTCGAAGATCTAAAAATAATAAATATTATCATAAGCATTTTTTATACCTTGATTTTATAAAAAAGCACACAAGGGATTCTCTCAGCATATTATTTTTTTATAAATTTATAATAAAAAGAGCTTAAGATAGACAGAACAAAGTCCAGAGACCACATCGATCACACTCAGCTTCGGCGCTTGCTTTGACGCTAGAATTCCCAACTAGTCGGTTTTAGGAAATTCTTTGCTGTAATTTATTTCCTTTTTCCGAGGCTTCCCTGTGCTTTTCCTAAATACAGTTCAGTTCTCTTCGGGTTGTTCTGTATTTATTTCTTTCTTTTTTTCCTTTATGATTTGCTTTGGCATTGGACTCTTGCTGGCCCTCAGCTGGCGTCGCTGCCGCCGTGGGGCACTTAAAGGTGCAGCGCGTGTGCCAACGCATAAGGGGGCATCGAGCATGAGGAGAAGGAAAGGAGCAGGAGGCAGCAGGCAGGAGGCGGTACCGAGGAGGACCAGGATGAAGATGAGAAGCAGCAGAGCAGCGGGCGTGGGGAAGCATGAGCCATGGATGTGGCGCAAAATAAGCGGAAAGCACAAAACACAATGTTGCGCAAAGAACGTTGAACTCTCCTCCGCTGCCGCCGCTCTTGCCACTTTGCAGCGATGCCCGTTCCGTTGCACGTGTCTGTATGTGCAACTCGGTACGGAGTATATATATTTATTTCTCTTTTTTTCCATAATTTTTTCATTTTCACGCACTGTTGGGACATTTGAAAAAAAAAATACACATTGCGCCCAGGGAGATTTGCTGCTGCTGCTGCTGCTGCTAACCCCAGTGTTACCCTGGACTACCCTTCTATGATATTTTTCCAACCCCCCTTTTAGCTGCATTTTGCACTCAACTTAATTGGGGAGAAGCCCCAGCGAAGATGAGGAAGAGAAAAAGTCCTGGGAGAAATTTAAAATGCATTTAAAAAACATTGATATTGTGCAACTCGGATAAAGAGCTTAGGGGATGCTAAAGTTAGCCTAAAGTCAAGTGCTGCTTAAATGGTTTAGCATTAATTTTAGGCTTAAAACTCTAAGCACAGTTTAATTGCTGAACTTGAATAATAACAAAATTTTGAAATAGTATGAAATATTACAAAAATATCGCTTTATATTTGAAATCGAAGAAAATTGCGCTCATAAAAAGGCTACAATATTTAATATGCTAAATTAGTAACGGAAATACTTTATAGCACACTTTTAGACAGCTTTTAAATTAATTTTAAAACTTAAATAATAAAAACTTTTAAAATATTACTGAATATTATAGCAACTTGGATTTTAAGTCACTTAAAATTGTGCCCAGAAATATGATACAATATTTATAATATTAAATACTGAACAAAATTAGAAAGCCAATATATTGCATACTTTTAGACACATTTTTGTTGATTTAAAATGTATAACAAATTTCAATGGCAATAATCAAAGTGCTTATAGTTTACATATATAAAAATAAACAATTGTCGAATCTGAAACCAGAAACAAGATCACCTTAAAAAGATTAACCAAACGAATAGTTAATTTAAAAACCTATAAAGTTAAAACTTTTTGAGACCAGTTAAAGCCAAGTTTAGTGTAGTACTATAACTATATAATTCGACTCTGGAAATACTTACACGTTACGCCTTTTCAGCTGTCGGAGCTTAAGAGCCTAGAGTCTCTAATCCACAGACACTGAGTTCTCTAGGCTGGCAGATTCTTCCTCCCAAGAGATTTCTTCAGATTTCTGAAGGCCTGAAGTCGTCTTATCTGCGGTGTTGCCAGCCATTTCCAAGAGTCTCTGTCATAATGTTTGAGGATAATGCGGCCTGAAACCATTTTGTTTGTAATTGGCATAAGAGTCTCTAATTCCAAATGCATTTATTATTTCGACATGGCCAAAGACAAGTTCTTGGCACGCAATTGCGGCGGATTGCAGGAAGGATGGGGGCTTCTTTTTAAGCCAACTCTTAAGCTGGAAGCCATGACCAAGAGCTCTGGCCAGAAACAGATCAGCAGTAACGCGTCGAGAACTCGTTTCGCCGCAGTCTCCTTTTTTTTTCGTTTTATTTTTATTTTCGTTTTATTTTTTTTTTGTGCGGGATATATTTTTTCTTTTTTTTTTATATATACGAGAGATTTTTACATTCGTGCGCGTTTTGGTTTTGGCTAAAAAAAATACAACATGAGAAAAAGGAGACTCCAAAGGGGGACTTGGCTGGAGAGGACCTTGCCAGTTACAAACCTGATTTGGTTGAGATGATGACGACCAAATAAAACGAACAGAATCTGGTTTGCCTTGTGAAAAAGTGAGGATTCAGCGGGTGAGAGGAGGCGGAGCGGAGGTAGTAGGCCTACCTTTCAGACATCTGCGGCATTTCAAGGTCTGACTCAGCGAATCGAGGAAAAAGGAAACGCAGTCCCGGCGACCGAAGACCGAAAGCTTCGTTTGTCTGTCGCCGGCTGCGCCCTTTTCTACCAGCCACGCCCCAAACGATATAGCCATGGCCAGAGCCCAGCGACGACTCGGGATGCTGAGTCAAGTCCAAGTCCAGCGCACACATTCCAGTTATGGCAATTCCCCTCCAGACACACCTAGTTTCTGTCTCTGTCTCTTCCTCAGCTTTTCCGTTTGCTTTTCTTCCTTTTTTTTTTTTAGGTTTTTTTTTTGTTTTTTAGTTTTGGTTTTTGGGTTTTTGGGCTTGGGTCTGCGCGGATCTTGGTCTTGGGTGGAGAGATGCTCGTTTTGGGTCTGTTGTCTGCGGTTGCGGTTTCTTGGTCAAGTTATTGAACTCGCTTCTCAGGAAGAGATGCCTAAAATAATAATAAATATATACAGCTAGGAAGTATTAAAATTATATTTCTAAAAAATATTTAATTACTAAAACACACAAAAAACCTAAATAAAATACCCCATAAGCCGAGTTCAAAGGGTAATAATCTGTAGTTACTGGCCATCACTGGCTTAGCAGAGCTTACACCTTTCCTCCTTCTTAACTCAATTGTTTACCTGTAGTTTAATCACACATGGATGGTCGCCACAGGGCTGGCAGCAGGAGTAAGGTGGACTGCGGTGGAGTAAAGGGAATACCCACTGTCCGAGGCATATCAAATATCGTTTGATGCTTCAAAAGAAGCCGACAAATGTGACAATGGCAACAATGGATGGCAGCGCACGACGACAATAATTTAGTTTTCTCCGCTCTTGTGCGAGTATTTAAATTATAAACTGACCAGCCAGGAGCAGGGGAGACCCCAAGAAGTCACATCAAAGCGTTGACTCTTCAGCTCAGTCAATGACCCCACGAAAGCAAAGGCTTGAATTACCTTCTAGGTTAAGCGCGGGGATCCTTTGTAGTTCCACCGAAAAAAAAAAGAAATACATATATAGGGGGAAAAAAAAGAGCAAAAAAGCTAAATAAGAACGAAAACAAGAGCGGCAGCGGCACGGTTTCAATTACGTAAACAAAGTGCCGACAAATAAGCGAAGGGGGGCTAAAAGCCCGCCTCTTTAACCGCTCTCTTAAAAAAGAAAGCCAAGGGGGTAAAAGCCATTACGAATAGTCAAGACTTATTTAGCCATGTCTTGGCGCCACTTGGGCCACTAAAATTTGATTGTAATTATGGGTAGTCTTCACCAAGCGAAAGAAAGGTGCCACAACTACAGTCCACTTTGCATATTGCATTTTCCTCCTGGCCTGCATTTCCCCTGCTCCGCGTTTTTATCGGGGCCAAAGTCCAAGAGGCGAAAAATGCTGAAATAGCGCCATTGAATGCAAATGGAAAATGCGAAAAGCGAGTGCGAGTGCGAATGCCAAAACCAAAACCAAAACCAAATGCGAATAATATTTTCTATGCCATGCGCCATTTGACACATGAAATGCAGGATGAACAGAGGGAGGGGCGCCGGCATAACTCATACGCAGTGTGTGACGGCATAAGAAATTCTCCTCAAGAAGCCAAGGAAATTGTTGGAAAACAAAAGCATTAGAAGTGTGAGAACCAAATGAATGGCAGTGGGGGAAACCCCTCTCAATAATTTGTGCCTCGATAAGTGATAAACTTTAATTGATAAACCGCAGTCCTCAATTTGATAAATGATACCAAAGGGAAATAATCACAAATGAATGATGCGAGCAGGAAAAACATAAATAAAGATGGAATTCAGAGATGCTGTTGGCTCAAATTAATTAATAACACAAGCAATCAAAGATATAGCAAATATTTAAGGCTTATACCTAGAAAATTTAAGGTTTAGTATTTGCCAGAAATTATTGTATCCTTCTTAAAGCTTTAATAATTCACTTATCATTAGTTTGTGGTAACTCAAGCCTCCTTGCACTGAGCTCTGTATGCTTTCCCTAATTGTCTAATTGCGAGTGCAACTCAAGTAGCCTGCCTACTCCTCCTCACCCTTTTTCCCCTAATTAAGCAATGAATTTGCACAGAAACTACTCGAAATAGTATAGGATTTCAGTGACATGTCGTCTGGTTTACCCTCTGCAATTTTATGCCCAACTCAATCTCCATTTACAGCCAGCCCCAATCTGCGTCTTCATCTTTATTTCCAACTCTATCATCTCAGACTTTACACAGAACGCTTGGCAATTCGCTAAGCTTGGCAGCTTTTTTTCGGGCTCATTTCTCAGCTGTCTGGCCCGCGGGCTTCCAGAGCCAAGTGCTGAGGATTGGGAGGCCGCTTTAACTACCGTTTGCGGATGCGCAGGAGAGCGTTTCGATTCCGTATACCCAGTTCTTTTAGCCCCTTTGGCCATCCATTCATTCATCCATTTGGCTTCTTGGCTTTTGGCAGCAACAGGCAGCCAGTTGGCGGCAAATGTGGCAATTAACTCTTTGATGGATTTACTGCTGGCCAAGTGGCTGATGTTGACGTCAAGGCTCAAGGCTTTCGAAGTGCCTATAAACTCGGAGAATCTCACTCAATTTAAACTTGTTTGATTACGAAAATAAAGTTAAAATACGATTTATTTACCATAAGTTTTTTTTATAGATTTTTAAATGTATAAAGAGGGATTTTTATGATAGATTTGACTATTAAATAATTTTGTTTAGTAACACAAGTTACTTTTTACCAAAGAGAACTTTATATTTTAACTATTAAAAATATTAGAAAATAAAAGAATACATTTCTGGATATTTTAAATATGTTCAATCATTTATTAAGGTGTTTAATACTTTTAATATAACAATTTGAGTCAAAGAATTCTAGCATTTAAAAATTACTGCTATTTTTTATTAAGCTAATTATTTGCTAATGTCTTTAATTATACTTTTAAGCTCTCAGCTCTTTTCATATCTAGTTTCTACCTTTCCAAACCCCTTCCCTCTTTGGAAAAACGACCAGAAAATGCGTTTTTCGACTCCAAAACGGATGCAACCGTCGGGCCAAAGAACCGAACCGAAGAACTGAACACACTCCACAATTATAAAATAACCATCATTTATAATGGTCGTCTAGCAAACGCTGCCAGCGGCCAAGTTCTCGAAGCGAGCGGAAACGCAGTAAACTGCAACTACAACTGCGAAATGCGAAATGCAACTGTGCAGGGAAAAACTGCGTGTGGATTTGCAAAAAACAAAACAAAAAAAAAAGTATTCTGCAGACATTTAGCGGCGCTTTTGGCCAGCAAAGCTGAAATTATGGCCAACAACTGGCTGCAGTTTTTCCGAGTCAGAGAAGCGTTTCAAATTACAGACACCAAATAAGCCGACGCCGCTGCCTCAGCCGACAATGACTCCCTAAACTTCAGTTTTTCCCTCTCCCCCAACCCCCTACCCTTTGGGAAAAGCCTCCTCGTCGCGGTTGCCGCCTCCGAAAAACAAAAACAACGGAAAACTCGAAGCCAACAATAAAATGCGTGGCAAAATGCAATTGAGAAATTAATTTCTTTCATTCATTCGGCGTCGGCGTCGGTGTCGGTGTCGGCAGTGTCGGGCTCTTCTTCTCGCATTTAGCTCTATAATTA
This sequence comes from Drosophila auraria, assembly GCA_008042615.1. Classification (NCBI taxonomy): domain Eukaryota; kingdom Metazoa; phylum Arthropoda; class Insecta; order Diptera; family Drosophilidae; genus Drosophila; species Drosophila auraria. The sequence continues at coordinate 19,544 of VNJW01008014.1, read as the reverse complement.
TAACTAATTTGTGTATGCGAGGAGATCCAGCCTCGACTGCAACATTAGCAGCAACTGCAACAAACTGCACACTCCACACTCGGCGGAAAAAACGCCCCAAACAAACACTTGCCTTTAGCCAAAGCAAGAAAATAAGGGGTTGGAGGGATCTGTACAAGAGACTTGCAAAGAGATCTAGATAAAGATAAAGAGTATCAGTTTCTAGAAATCGAGGGTTACGCGAGGGTTATAAAGAACTCATGATTTGAGAATTTAAAGTATTTTTTCCCTGAGAAAATGATATGATTTTAAGTTAGAGTTTCGGTTTAAATATTCAGAATTTTTATGAATAATAATTTAGTTACTATTAAATAATTACTCTTAAATATTATCTGTAAATTGTTCTATTTAAATATAAATACTTTCCCAAGAAATCATTATGGTTTTTAAATCTATTTACTAAGCAAAACCATTTTTATACCCTTGCAGAGGGTATAATAATTTTGTCATGATGTTTGCAACGCAGTGAAGGAGGCATCTCCGACCCCATAAAGTATATATATTCTTGATCAGCATCACCAGCTGAGTCGATCTAGCCATGTCCGTCTGTCTGTCCGTCTGTCCGTCTGTCGGTTTCTACGCGAACTAGTCTCTCAGTTTTTGAGCTATCGGGCTCTTATTTCTTTAGCACGCAGTATATATGTCGGAACGGCCGAAATCGGACCACTATATCCTATAGCTGCCATAGGAATGATGGCGAAATTAATGTACCAAAATTTTTAATTTCTCTGTTTTTCAACAAATTTCTATAAATTTCGAGATATAGTCGTTTTTTACAGTTCTAGAATTACGGTTTTAATTTCATTAAGATCGGACAACTATATCATATAGCTGCCATAGAAGGGATCGGTCGATTTATATGAAAATGTAAAATTCTACATGTAAAATGTAAAATTTACAAAATTTACATAATTTGACATTTTTTTTTTACATTACCAAATTGGATCGATTTTCAATGATCCAATTGCTGACTGCAAGGGTATATAAACTTCGGTTTACCGAAGTTAGCTTTCTTTCTCGTTTTTTATAAGATATAGCACACTCTTTGACACTTTTCCAAAGGATTTTAGAACAACCACAATTCCTTTTAAAGAGTTTAACAACTTCCTTCAATTAAAGACCTTAGGAGTCATTTTATCTAATTAATTCTTACCTGCCACATCTTCCTAATAATACTTATGACCTTTAAACAAATTAATCACATCGTAAGAAATTAAATTCTTACAATTCCTAACAGAAAAATTCTCAAATTAATGCCATAGTCAATAGGAATAAATGCAACTCCTCCTAAATCCAATATAATCGATACCCAAACAGAAAAAACTCGAAGCCAGTTGATGACCCCGCTGGGAGTTCTCCATTCCTGGAGAAGATCTGAAAAGTTGCGAGGCAGTCGGAGAGGCTTTTGTGCATTAATTATTAGAAACTATCCGGAACAAACTCTGAGCATCAAATTAAAATAACCGACCAGCAGCTTGCCAAGTGGAGACACCGAGTTTTGTGGCAGTTTGAAAATGTAGTTGGGCATATATAGTTTTCCTCCGTTTTATTTTTTTCAGGTCGATCTACTTCATCCGGGCGTGCTAATGAGCTACGGCCCAGGAATGGATAGAACGATGATGATGGGATGGATGCCCCATTCATGTCTGATTTAAGGGAGGCGGAGGAGGCTGTAGCTATAGCTCTAGCCGTGGCCATAGTTTACAAGTACTTACTGGAGGCATGCAACCAAATGAAGTGCCAGAAATGCGAAGCGAAATTGCATAAACCTCTCGACCAGGGCCCGAGCCGAGCGTTCGCTCAAGTGGACGAGGACGAGAACGAGGACGAGGAAGGGGTTAAAGTGGCAGGAGTAGGCGCTGTGGGAAATATACGAAATATATATGTATATATATATTTTTTACAGTCCTCCGATGGCTCCGGCTGAGTTCATTAACATTCCAAAAACTTAAAAAAATATAAAATGAGAGGGGCGGGAAATTCAGGTGCTGCTGCTGCCCAATTCCTGTCAAACTGTGTGCACCGCAGCGCATATATATATATATATATCCCTGCAGGACCTGCTTGCCATATCTACCCCAAGCCCTTGCAAATCTAAATGACTTTATTACTTTTTTCCCCATTTTTCTCTGGCTTTTCAGCGAGCTCCTGCTGCTCCCTCTCGACATGCTTCTTCTGCTCCTTCCACTTCCATTTCCACTCCACTGCTACTTTCATTTGAAATTCCCGCAAGGATACAACAAAATGCGGCAGAAAATCAGCAGCAGAGAGGCAGCAGTGAAAAAAAAGCAGCCAGCAGGATTGTGCAGCAATGCAAATATTGTAGGCTCGGCGGCGTAGAGGGGGCACTCTGGTTCTGGTTCTGTTTCTGCTCTTATTTTTTTTTTATCCTCGCCCCCTTTCAAGTGCTCTACGGATTGTTGTTCGGGGCTTCCCCCAAACCCCAAGACCGAAATAACCCCCCAGAATTCGCTCGAGTTGCTGTTTAAATGCTGTATGCAAACTGCACTGGCTTGCAATTTAATTAGACAACAAAAATTAAAAAAAAAAAGAAGGAAGGGAGGAACTTTTCAAGAGTAGGGTTTCATGTTCGGGCATGTAGGATATTTTTGTATAAGCTTAGGCTGTGTTTCAAGGGTAAAACAGGGAGGGAATACTCGAATACCCTACAGAGCTTACAATTTTCCCGGAAAATGTACATATATATATAAATGGAGAAAAAAAAAGCGGCAAATTCCAAGGAGTTTCCCCGTACATTTTCCCCCTATTGTTGTGATGTCGTCTCCCGCCTCGAGGGGCATTGCTTTAATTGCATTGCATGCTTTTGGGCGTTGGGCCAATGCCTCTCCCTATTGTTCCCATCGAAGGCTGTGAGTGTGGGCTTTTTAACCCTTTTCTTTTCTTTGTTACATGCACATTCATATATATATTAATAATGAATTAAACTTGACTTTCGCCTCGCTTGTCAGCCACAAAAGCAACTCTTTTGGTCGAATTAATAACGAATTTGATATGCTCTGGAAGGTGTTTTAAATGGTAGTAAATGGAGCATTAATAATGAAGAGTTTAGCTTATGATATTAAGGATTTTAATAAATATTTGTTCCTATAAAATTATAAATAGATAGAGGTTAAAATATAATTTTTTTGTTTGTTAATTTTTAATTAGGCAATTGGAACTTTTTTTCTTTATTTATTAAGTTAAAATCAGAAAAAAATATTCATCATTCTTCTTTTAAAAAATCCGTTAATAAACCTTCCTTTTTCCTTTAAATCCCCATTTCATTTAAGCTACTTTTCTTTCAAAATAAATCTTAGAAACATCTCTTACATATCTACGATTTGTATCTTAAATCTTTCTCCTATTTGGCCAACATGCCCCAAACACTTCAAGGATGCTGCTCATAGCCAAGCTTCAGTTCTATTTTTTTATACTTTTATTCTTTCTTTAATGTTTTTGGCATTTGGCTTTGTACGAGAGGAGCTCTCCTCGTCTCCTGATTTTCCGCTGCTGCTTTTGATGCTTCAGCTTTTTTTTTTTCGTTTTATTTTTTGCCTGGCTTGAGGGTTTCAGTTGGCGACAAAAAAAGTTTGGGTTCAATGACATTTCCCGCTGCCTTCCAGTTTCTGCTGTGACAAACACGAAAAAATTACGAAGCTCCCAAGGCGATACCATTAACCCGCAGCTTTAACGGAGCCATAGAATTTACGGAAGATCCAATTCGATTCTCTGGAGCTGGTCCTAATTAAAGCCGCCTAGCAAAGTCCCGCATGATTTGGCCAGGCCAATAGAATTGGCGAGGATCAGCTGGCGGTCATAAAGTTTTACTGGCAGTCGCCGGTCTCCCGGGTGACCATCTTTGGCCAGATGGAAATGCTGGCAATAAATAAATCGAAGCACTACTCCTCGCTGATGCTGCTGCGAATTCAATCGAAGCGGAGTCGAGCACTAAACAAGGATTGCCCCGGCGAACATTTTCATAAATTTTGTGCGGGGATTAAAAACCTCTCTCTCTCTTGCTTTCGGTCTATCCCTGTTTCTTTATGGGATTTTTGTGCAAAGTTTTGGCCATTCTAACTGTTCTTGAAGTGGCGGTGGAGCTCAGCAGGTCAAATGGTCAACAATGAGCACTAAATGCCAAACACCTTCAAGAGTCGCAACAGAAAACTCCTGAAGAACTGACAGTTTGACAAACATTGCCGCTACCTCACTCTCCTTTTTGTTTTCTTTCCTATTTATTTATTTTATGTGTATTTTTTTCTAGCCTTTTCCCGATCTATCCCCAACCCTTTCTCCACGTCCGTCAGTCATTCTCTATTCGAGTGCAAACCAACTGCAGTTTGACTTTGTCAAAAGTCAGGCCTGCTGGCTGTCTGGATTTTCCCTCCTCTGACTTTGGGCTGGAGGAGAATCTATGGCAAAAATATATATTCATGGGTGAACAGAGAGAAAATTTATAAGAAGCCTTTAGCATCCGTTGCTCCAAACTTATATATTATATTAAGTAATTAATAGCCCACAGCAGACTTAAATTTTTAAGCTGTTTTAGAAGGAAGATACCCTCCATCATCAGTATCTATTGTTCACTAAATTAAGAGAGTATTAAATACACTCCTATTTCAGGAGCTAGTCTCTGTCCTTTATTAGTATCCGTTATTTCTGTGATTTAATTTTAGTAAATATTTAATTATTTTCTTTATTTCTTATTATTTTTTATTTTATAATTAATTCCCATATATTCCCTGTGTACTCCAGATATCCGCTTTCTATCTCCCTTTCTCTCCGAAAAGCCTCCACCGAATTCTATCCACAATTTTTGACTGACGTCTCTCCGACTTGGTCTTAAGGGGGGCGTGGCCCGAGAAGTTTCTGCGCCTTCGAGGGGCTGGCTTAAAGTTTGCCGAGAAGTTTTCTCTAATTTGCTGTGGTTAAACTTTTTAATTTAAATGACATGGTGGACCGTCTGCTAAGGGGAGAGAGATGGGAAAAGGCAGAGAGTTCCTGGTTAAAAAGTGACGCCCACGACAAGCGACAGTTGATGGGCATTCGGGGCGTGGCCGTTACATGTTCATGTTGATTTTGGTGCCAGGCCCCCAGAATAAAGATTTTTATTAGTCCCCCTCCCGAAAAGAACAACATGGACAGAGACAGAGAAGAATCCGGCTTGTGCTGCTCCATCGTTTACCGTTTTCTCACAGTGTCCGGGCCGAAAACAAATCATAAATTTTGTGGGCCAATTGCTCGGGCCAATTATGCAGCAAACAAATGACCCATAATGAAGGAGAGCTCTATCTTCTGTGTGTTGCAGTGGCTGTTGCTGCTGCTGCTGCTGTTGTTGCTGCAGCCATTGGGGCAACCTGACAAAGTCAACATTTATCTTTGCCATATACGAAAACGGAGAGGGAAGTCCCCGAAATGCAGGAGTTTTCCATTTTTCCCTTTTTTTTTTTTGCTGATGGTAGAGCAGAAATGGGAATACTCTTAACAAGTAAAGTATGGGGAATATTTTTAAATAAATGTTAAATAAGGAAGTAGGGTTTTTCTAAAGATTTCCTTTACTTTACATCGTTGTCCAGTCTCTACCGCCACACGCACAGTATGCATATAATACATACAAAATCTAGACTTTTTTAGAGTTAAAAAATCTATTTATTACTCTGCTATTTTTTACGCAATATTAGATATTAAATATAGTTTCATTTTTCTCATATTTGTCCAGTTTGTTCTGTTTCCTACTCACACAATACCTTCCCCAAATTTCCCCCAGGTAACCCCTTAACTTCTGAGACATTTTTCTCCAATCAAGCTGATCCCAATATGATGGCAACCCCATTTTCCCAGTGACCATCGTCTTCCATCCATTTCCTTGTCTCAGACAATAAAGCCTTGGCGGGCAACAAATAAATTTTCAGCCCCAACTTAGTTTTTTCTGGCCTCACTTCAAAGGGGGGCAGTGTGGCCAGCCTTCTTTGCCTCGCAATTCAAAGACGGGGGGGGGGGGGGGGGGGGGGGGGGGACGGGACAGTATGGCCAAGCCTTAATTGCCATGCTGCGGCAACATGTTGCTGATCAATAGGAAACGCGAGACAGAAAGATGATAATGGCTATGCAGCGCAGTTGCAGTTGCAGAGCAAATTGTCCAGGTCCACGTCCACGTCCAAGTCCACGACCAAGTGGAGAGTCAAAGTCAAAGCCAAAAACCCAACTCGCGCCATGATTAATGACAATAAATTTGATTCTCCTCGTGGATCACAGGGTATACTACACACAATGGAAGGCTTGATTAGAGCGGGCTCCAAGCGAAATCAGAAGCTCTGGGCCTTCTCGTAAATTCCAAAAATATGGCCAGGCGGCTGTCATAAAGAGACCAAGAAGCAAGCAATGCAATGTTGCAATTTGTTGCTCCTTTTTTTTTTTTTGTTTTTTTTTTCCTAGCGCTCTGCATAAAATTAAGCTTGAAGAAGAAAAGTTGCGCCTGCGCATTGTCTGACTTTGTGCCATCACTCAAAACGTCGCACGCTAATTGGACAGAGAAATTGCAGAGTGCAAAGAGAACCAGACTTGGGGCAAAGAGACTAGCTAGCCAGCTTGCGACCGCATCCCCGCGGATGATTTAGTAGACAAGACATTAGCTTTTTATTTATTTTACGCTTAGTTTCAGTTTCATTCAGGAATTCGCCCCTTTTTCTCATTAAGTAGGAATAAAATGCAACCTGAAGCTGCGGTTGAACCTGCGCGCTGGAATTTGTTTTCGACTTCATTAAAAGTTGATTTAAATATTTCTCTAAACGCATTTCCTTGTTATTTTTTCTTTTTACTCAACTTAACATCTCATATTTCATTTCCATTTCTCCCCTTTGCAATTTATTTTTTTATTTATATTTTTATGGTTCTCTGTGCTCTTTGCTTTCTTTTCTTTTTCTTTGCGCATTTTTACAGTTTTCGCGTTGTTTCGCTCGAAATGCTGATGATTATTATATGCTCTTTAATTAAATTAGCCATTATTTTAATGGGATCTGCATGAAGTTATAAGCGTGTTAAGGTAATAATGCTTGGAAGGGGCTTAGGATTCTTCTTCTGTGGAAGAGAATCCAATTTAGTTGCCGGCAATACTTTTATGACTTGGCAAAAGCTGACAGCTTAGCTCCAAGTAAAGTATGCAGAATAGGGAACATTAACATGTTATAGTGGCTATACCTGCAGAAATATATTAAGTGGCAATGGTTAATAAATTTAAAAATTGCTCTCAGCTCTTACACCAGAGATATCATTAAGGATGGTACTTTTTGGGTGCCTTTATACTAGATATACTACAAATTATTCGGGTATGAGTGAGATTACTGGTATGGATGGTATTTTTAGGCTTTTTTAATACTAGAAATATAACACTATATTGTTTTGCATTACTTTTAAATGCCTTTTTTTTTAATACTGAGAAATTAAGCTATAAATACAATATCTAAATTATAAAGAGTAATGTTTTTAATGTTTTTTTTTCTTCTGTAACAAATCTATATTGTTTTGGTCTTTGCTATAATCTGTGCTACTTTGGTATTTTTTTTTTTTTACATTTTTGACAATCAAATGAAAAAAAAGTTTTTAAAATATGCTTTTTTTTTTAATTTTGATTGTAAATAATTAAGATTTTAATGGCGAATCGGAAGGTATACGGCTTTCGGCTATCACTTTCTTTTTGGCTATGAGAGGCTTCCAAGAAGACCTCAAATTCGCGCTTCTGGTCCAAATTATAATACCCTCTGCAAGAGTATATAAAAACAATCCCCAGAAACTTGAGTAACTCCTTTTGAACTCTTTTGCGAAAATTTTTTTCGCTCTGGCTGTGTATGTCACGGTCATGCTCGGCAGCTCTTGACAATAGTCACTGTGACTTTGTGGCTTCCTTTTTTTTTCTTTAGTTGGCTTGGTTTTTATTTTTTTGGTGGCTGTATTTGGCGCTGTCTTCGCTCTCTTTCCTCCTTCCTGGCGACAGACAGACAACAAACACGAATTGAAAATTGTAAAATGTCGCCGTCGAACTAACAAAAAAAAAAAAAAAAAAAAGAGTTAAGAGTTAAAAGAAATGGGATAGTAGTAGCGAGTGTAATGTCGATACGAATTCGGCGGGATAAACAAGTTTACGGCTTGTCCCAGACGCAGGAAAAAGTAAAAAAAATGCACTGTGTCTACACTGGAAGAAGTGGGAATGATCTATAATTAAGGAAGATTAATATACTTGGTATTTGAATATATTCTTCTAACAAGATGCAAGCCAAAGCCTCATAACAAAACAACATTTCGTGATATTTCTCCTTTTACTGTACATTCAACAATATTTTAAACATTAATAAATCTTAAGTACTCCCCAAACCCCCCAAAATTTCTCTCTGTGCACAGCAGCAACAACAAGATGACGCCAAGAAATGCAGATGAGGCTGACAGCAGCCGAAAGACGACGATGGCAATGTGTTCATTGCATATGGGTCGCGCTGCTCCACTTCCACATGGACGCCACTGCATCCAGCTGCAGCGGCAAAGTCTCCTCCGCGAAACCCAAGCCATCCCATCCTCATCAATTGAGGAACATGCAAGCAGGACGACGACGACGCCGATCTTTGGCTGCATAATTGCCAGTCTAAATCAATGGGGCGCAAGTTGTTGCCGCTGTGCATGTTGCAGTTGCATCAGTTGTTGCTCGGTTGTTGCTGTTGCACCCATACATGACTCTGTCGGACTTCATTGTCAACGCCGGCTTTGCCGTCTCCATCGGCATCTGCACAGCCCATCCACACAAGCAACTCTACATCGGCATCGCCATCGCCATCGCCATCTCCATGTCCCAATGTCCCCAAGTCTTGTGTCCATGTCCGTCGCGGTCGTCGTCAATATTTGCCATGATCTTATCGTCAAGCGGAGTCATGTCTCTGCCATGGCTTTACTCCCATCCGAGTGGTTACCTCCCCCTTTCTGGAAGTCTACTTGAGAATCCCCCTCTCAAAAACCCCCCCCATTCTCAGCAGCAACAACAGCAGTCACTTGGGTGCAATTATTTTGGAAGATACCCTATCAAAAATGGGTTTCTAAAGACTTTCATGATATTTTTTTTACAAATATTTTATTAAAGAGACTTCCTACAATCCCAAACTTATTTATTGTAAAATATAATTGGCTTATTAAATATTTTAAAAAATATTTAAGAAATCAAAACTAAGGGTATACCAGACTCTTTTATATATTCCAATTACTGGCAATCCCCCTCTATATTCTCGCATGGCCTCCATGGATACACATCATCTTTGTCGCTGAGTTATGGCAAAAGACCTTGGACTTAAGCACCAGCGACGACGACGACGACGACGACGTCGATACCGAACTGTGCCGCGTCTTGCACCCGCACTCGTAACCCATGGAGGTGACTCCTCCGCGCCAACCTGGCCCCACCGAATCCACTCCGGCACCCTGCTCCACCTCTGCCAATAGTGCAATTTGTCATTGCACCGTCAGCGACGACGCGTGCGCCAGCATGGAGACTGGAGACAACCGGCCACTCAGGCACTCTGCCTTATGGCTACTCTGCTTCAAGTGCACTGAAAGAAAAACACTAGATAATCATAAATGAATTAAACAATTTGGGAAAGTAAATAACTAAAATGAAAGTCTTGATTAAAGACTATATTTCGGTTCCTTATTTCTCTTTTTAAGAAGTAACATCAAAAAGATAAAGAGTAACTCAATTATTAAAAAAGAACACTCCGATTCTCCTGAAAAAGAACTTGGGAATTATACCGACAGAACTAAGAGCCTTAAAAAAATATATATAATATTCCAATACCAAAAATCTCAAAAAAAATATAAGAGAAGAATATTTAAAAGTTTAAAATTTGCAATTTAGAATAAAACTCCAATTCTCCTGAAAACACAGAAAGAAAAGGATGTCATAAAACCGTCTTAGAACCCTCTAAAGATGAGTATTCAAATTTTTAAGAAGAACTCAATTTTAAAGGAATTTCTTAGAGTTATTTTTTTACCATATTTCCGCCCAGTGTAGCTCCGAAACTCCTTCATCGCTTCAATGCCTCGTCATCTATCGCTGGCTGCCATCTGCTTACAGTTAAAGCGACTCTCGGTCGCCGAGCATCTCCTGCTGCGCCTCGCAGCCTCACAGCCTCGGTGGTGCTAGTGCTGCTGCTCCTCCGCCAGCTGGTGGTTGCCAAGAATCGCTGGAGAGCTGGAGATGGCGCTCCTTTGCGACGACTTCTTTATGGCTCTTGATTTTTATGATTCTGCTGTTTAATGGTTCATTTGTGTGCGCCTCCGCTGCGAGCGAGTTCGAGTATGTGTCTGGCTTCCAGTTTTCTTATCGCTGCCTCTATATCTTCCATGGTCTCTTCAATGTGTGTCTTATTTTTATTAAATTTTTCTATATTTTTGTTTTTTTTTTTGTTAGTAAGCCATCGTCGCCAGCTTTGGGGGCACATCTCATGTCTGGCGGCCTTAATCTCTCTCCTTGGGGTGCTAGCTAGTATGTACTTCTTTTCGAGGCCAACTTGTTTACCCAAAACGCTGACCAAATCATTGGGAGTTATAGCCAAACAACAAAGCAATTTATGTTGCATACTTTTTTGAGGCGAGGAAGAGCAAAATCGATAACTGGTTGTTTGTTGTTGGCTTAATGGGTAGCTCCCTGAAACCCAATGCCATGATTATGCTAATGAGCCGTTGTTGACACGCTCGCCGCTGATCTTAAGCCCGGGATCTTAAGATCTCCATCATCATTAGCCCACCTTTTGGTTAACCATTTACCAAGTCAGCGGCAAATCGGCAAGACCGCGTCTTCTTCTGACTTCTTCTTTTACTACTACTTTGGCCATCGTTTGCATTGGCCATTTGTTTAACTGCCGCTGCGACACCTCCTCCGGTGCATGGAGCATGAGCATGAGCATGAAGATGGAGATGGAGATGGAGCTTCAGTTGGACAGCAGGTAGACTTGCCGATAGAGATGGAGATGGAGATGGAGTAAAGCGGTAATGGATAATGGCGCCGCCTCCATTCAAAAATCACTTTATGGCTGCTGATGCTGCAACTGCAACTGGCGTCGTCGCCGCCGCTGAGGTTGAGGATGAAGGCTGAGTCTGCGTTGTCCATAATTGGATGCAGTGCCAATCATTTTAACAGCTACACAAACACGCAAAACCGCCAAACCGGCTGCGATTGCTCCTCTTCGCTTTTCCCATACTTATTTCTCGAGACTTCCTTTTTAACCATGCTGATAATGCAAATATTTGCGGAAAAACGGCATCCCAAACAGAAAAGTGCCTCTGGTTATGCTTGTTTTATTTTATAAAAAACATGAAGAAGTATACAAAAGATTGAATTAATTAAGAAGAAATAACATTTCTGTATTCATATTGCAGTTTTTACCTTCAGAAGATTTAAAATCACTTAAAATGGTGCCCAAAAGTATGTAAAATTTTTACAAATATTTTATTTAATGTTTAAGAGGAATTATAATACCAAAAAAAAACCCATTCTAAGAAAAAGTAGAAAGACCGCAGAGTTGTAAAGGAAAATATGTTAAATTAATGACTTGTTCCTTTATTTTTTACATTTAATGTTCTAAAATAAATTAAATGATTATGTTATTAGCCAGGTATTAGCCTTGTTTATTATCCCAATTACTTGACATCCTTATTCCTCCCCAATTACAGGGTATAAATAAGTGGTAGCTGGACGAGGCAACTTGTGGCAGCCACTTGTGGCAGAGGCCAGCTCCTCTTCCTCCTCCTGTCCTGTGTCTACTACCGTTCCTCGCCGCCGCCATCTCTGGGTTCTGGTTCGTTTCGGTCTCAATGACAATTGGCGCCATAGCCGCGGGGTTGCGTTTCGGGGCTTGGTTCGGTGTCTGCGCGTTCCGACGAGGATCGGTCGCTCCTTGGACCGACCATTGGGTTGTTTGTTTATAATTAGCCCACTCGCTAGCCTGCTCGCGACTGCAATTCAAATTGATGATGGCTACTGGTTTTGCCAGGCTTCAACTGCTATTTTTATGGTCGATCAATTTTCTAAAACAACCTCAGAGGCTTCAGAGTTACAGAAATCTCGCTTCACACAAATAAAAGTAAGCTAACTTCGGAAAGCCGAAGTTTACACACCCTTAAAGTTTGCTATTTTAGAAAAGGTATATAACTCAGCCAAAATTGCATTTATTTCAGTTTGGAAATAATTAGGATTTTAATGGCGAATCTGAAGATATACGGCTTTTGGCTATTACTTTCGTTTTGGCTATAAAAGGCTTCCAGAAGACCCAAATTTCCCGCATTTTTGGGGTATAGCATATATAGCATCCCTGATTGTAGTTTTATTCTCTCAGTGCACCTCCTCTTTATGATCGATCCATTTTCTAACAACTCCTCTAACTTCTCTCGGTCTGTTTTATTTTCTTACAGGCGGAAATGCTCATGGATGATGGTCTTCTAGCCACTGGACATGTTCTCGGCTTGGCGGGACATCCGCATGGACTGGTGGTTGGCGCCTTGGCACCGCCACCGCCGCCGCCGATGAAGCAGCCGTCGCTGGACAAGAAGCAGCAGCAGCTCAAGGGCTCGTCGGGTGCTGGAGCTGGAGGAGCTGGAGCCACGCCCGCGCTGGAGTATCACTACCAGATCATGTATGCGCACTGTGTGCAGCAGCAGCAGCAGCGGGAAAGGGAGCGGGAACGGGAACGGGAGAGGGAACGAGAGCGGGAGCGAGAGCATCTGCCACATGCTCATCCGCTGCCGCACCAGCATCGCGCTGTCCTGGTGGCCGCCGCCCCACATCCGCATGTGCCGCACGTGCTCCATCCGCCGCCCGCGCTCAGCTCCTCGTCGGCCTTCCGGCCGTGGGGACCGACCACCACCAAGGCCTTCCTTCATGCATACAGCGCCACGCTGTCCTCGCTGCCCTACGCCTGTCAGGAGCCGCCGGAGCTGCAGAATCCGGAGCGCGTCGTCAGGAGCACGGACAAGCGGTACGCGGAGCGAACGTATCAGCCCAATGTGGCGCTGGCGCCGCGCAAGAGCATCCTGTCCAAGGAGCGAGAGCGAGAGCGGGACAAGGACAGGGAGCGGGTGGAGAGGGAGGCGGTGCTGATAGAGCGCCAGAGGCTGAGGGACAAGGAGCGCGACAGCCATCAGGTGGTGCACATTAAGCAGGAGCGATCCCAGACGCCGACGCCCACGCCAACGCCCACAACGACGCCGGAGGAGGAGGCACAGCTGGAGGTCGTAGAGCCGCCGCACACCTCCTCCAGTGGCAGCAACTCCCCGGTGACTGCCCCAGCACCTCCAGGAGCAGCAGCAGCAGCAGCAGCCTCGGCACCCTCTAACCTCCGTAACATGCGCAGTCCCGAGGAGTTCTCGGCGGGCGGCAGCAACGAGATTACCTCCTCCACCTCACCGCATCACCAGCAGCAGCCGCAGCGGGTGCAGCAGCCTCAGTCGGCGGCAGGAGCGGCTCCTCCCCCAGCCGCGTCGCAGCAGCAGCACGTCATTGCCACCGTCAACCAGCATGCCAAACTCTTGCCCAGCTCCAGTTCCCTGCCAATTCCAAATGGCAACGGCAGCTCCTCCCTCGCGGCCACCAACAACGAACCGAGTCGGATTCGGATCAACAAGAACCTGATGATGAGTCAGCAGCAGCAGCAGCAGGTGTCCCCACATCTCCATCAGCATCACCAGCACCACCATCTGCACCACCTGCCGGCGCACCATATGCATCACTATAGCAGCCATGGCTACTACAAGAGCCAGGCCTCGTCGCCCACACAATCCTCCAGCGCCGGAGGCCTCAACCTGAGCACGCACTCCTCGAACGTGGTCAGCTCGCCGCATCCGCATCCGAAGGTGCTGGGAACGGTGAACGGGAAGCCCAATTTGGGCAGTGAATTCGAGCTATCCACGGACACCGATGATACGGACAGTCTGAACGGGGAGCCCGACTCCAGTGCCATGTTGCCGCCGTGGGAGCAGGCTGTGGAGTCCCTGAGAGAGACGCGGCCGCGGGATCGGGAGCGAGTGCTGCATCTACTGCAGACGCTGCTCCAGGAGAACCATCAGTATCGGTACAACAACCTCCAGTTGAGCGAGCTGCTCCACAAGCAGGACGCCCACATAGCCGACCTCACGGAGCAGTTGCAGCGCTATCGAAGGCAATTCGAGGAGCAGGACTGCAAGGTAGATCTTCGCAAGATGCCATTTAAGAAGCAGCTGACCCAACTGGACGAGGTTCTGGTGGAGGAGGGCAGGGGCGAGCCAGCGCCAGAAGCGGAGGAAGAGGACGAACACGAGGAGCAGGAGGACCTTGAGGAGGAGGAAATGGAGGATCGAGCCAATAATAATAACCAGCAGGAGGCAGCGCCTTTGACAAAGGCGCCGGCGCCAACCAATGGCCTGCGGCGGAGTGCCACGCCCTTGAACTGTTGCGAAGCCGAAGACTTTGAAAAGGAGCTGGAGGAGCCGGAAAACAAGAGGATAAAACTCCAGGCGGGCGAAAAGAACCCAGAACGCCAAGTGGAGGACGAGGAGAGCCCCCAGGATCCGGAGAAATCGCGAGAAAGTAGTGAGAAAGTCACTAAGAGTCCGCAGCCAAGTCAAATCTCCAGCGACGAGGAAATGGAAGAAGATGACGAGGAGGAGGAGCGGGAAGAGCACGAAGAGGCGAATCACGAAGAGGCCGACGACGACGACGAGGACGAGGACGAGGATGTCCAGGCCCAGGCTCCGCATAGCAGTGCCCTGGCCACGCCCCCCACAGCCACCACGCCCATTTCCCCGGACTCGGCGGCCACAGCCGGAAATTGTCAGCTGTTCGACAGCAGCAACAGCAGCGACGAGTCCTCGATGAAAAAGGCCCAGATGTCCGCCTGCCATGCCCTCGAGAAGATCAGCAGCAATGTGGGCAGCGAGGAGACCAAGGAGGATAGCCAGGAGGATGACGAGGAGGAGGAGGAGGAAGAGGAGGAAGATTCCGAGGACGATGAGATGCCGCTGCAGCAGCGACAGCAGCAGCAGCAGCGCCAAAGGAGCACAGCGCGACCTCAGACCATACTTAGTAGTGGATCACCGTCGGCGGCAGGACACCACCATCCACAGACACAGACACAGCCACAGACACACCCACATCCACCCATGGCCACCAAGGCCAGCAAGAAGCAGACACCACCAGCACCACCACTTACAACAACAACAACAACAGCCACTTCCACCACAGCGACAACGAACTGCGAGTTACAAATCAAAAAGGAAATAGCCTAGGAATAGGGAAAGCTCTTGGAGTTAAGGTCCTTACACACACAATACACACGAAGAAAAACCAGGAAGACCGTGGATAATTGTTATTATTGATTTTGAACAAAATTCAGGAAGAAAAACAAAGCCTAGGAGAGTTTTCCAATGAAATACTGCGCGCTAAGGATTATAAAAACAAAACTTACACGTGCCAGTACGGATTTTTTTCCGATTTTCAGTTAGATTTAATCGAAATTCTGCATGGTTCAAAATTATAGGGCTCCTATTTTAAAATACAGTGCCCACCCCTGATATAAATATTCAATTTGATGATCCAAACTTTCAATACAAATTATTTCCGAGCTGAAAGAACTAGAGCGAAGGAATTGTATTAATATTTATAGATAAAAATCAATAATAACAATTATTCTAGGACCCTTGGAAAACACACAGAGTTGTAACCAAGCCAGGATCCCTACATTTCTTTATTTTTATTCAACTTTTTTTAAAGAAAGTGCAGCCCAAATTCAAGCACAAAGCCTAAAACGCACAGACGTTACCCAATTTTAAGGGGTATTTATATAAAAATAAATATATAAAATACTTTGGCAAACCAGGAAGAGATAAAATATAATTTTTAACTTTTTGGCAAAATGTTTTTTATTGATCGTGGCTTCTATAGTTTTGTGAGAAATTTTCCCACAAATTAGAAGCTTCTTTTTATAGAGAAATCCAGGGAAATCAAAGTAAAAAACACTTCAAAATTTAAATAAACCTTTTCAAAACGCTTTCACAAAGCTTGAATTGATCTCACTTGTAAAAAACAAAAAAACAAATACAACATTTATTTAGGCTTCCCTATTTCGAAACATCTTTCAACGTTGCTTGCAGAAATTATGAATGAAACCAAAGCTTTAAAAACAAAAACAAAAGAAAACAAATTAACTTTTGTGTACATTTGTTCAACGACCAATTTGTGCGTGTGTTTTTTTACCACTTACTTACTGCTAAAACCTAATTAAGTTATTATTTCTTTTAGAAATTTGTAAGCTCTGCAAGACATTTAAACCCGAAACGAAATATTCAAAGCTTCGAGGCTTCGAGCACGAAATTTAGGAAAGTTTTTTTTTATTGATCAGACAGGCAGGTAGCTGGTTCTTATATAAAGATTGTAATTACAATTTAGTTGTTAAACCTAAACTTAAGTTGAACAGACATAACGAGAGAGAGATATAGAGAGAGAGGCGAAGGAGAAATACACACAAAAATGAACCCACCACAGAGATAACAAACAAAAGAAACAAAAAAACAAACGCTAAACAATTCTAAACTTAAATTCTTAATCGAGAAGGGGAGAAACAAAAACAAAAATATATATTAATGAATAAGGAGTTGCCGCGTTAAATTTATACAAATACAAATACGAGTAATATTCTAATGGACGACGATGAGCAGGATTATTAATTAATGCTAAGCCTCCACGGGATGAGAGACGAGATGCATAGACATATACAGTAAACATTAAACATTAAACATATACGCGTACAGATAAAGATTAATATTTATTGTAGCTGCTACTAGTTCTAGTTCGAGCAATTCTCTTAATTTTTTAATTGTTTTCTCTGTTCTTTTGTCACCTCGTACGCTTTTGCTCTTTGTAGGCATTTAGTTTTTTCGTAGATTTGTAACCACACATTTTTGCTAACTAGTTCGTAAGGCTTCTTCTCTCTTCTGCTTAGTTTTTTGTCCAAGTTTGATCTTAGTTTATTGTAAATATATAATTTTCCTTTCGACTTCGAGACTAGAAAGTACTACGGATTTTAGTTGCCAACACTCTGTGAGAAACATATATATGCTAGAGATATCTTCTGGATAACAAACCAAGCCAAGAGCCAAGCGAAGGAAGCGCGCAGAGATTTCTAAAATCTATAAACTTTTGTTATAACAAAAAAAAACCGAAAAACATATTTCATAAATTATTTATGCCTGTATATGTGTGTTTGTACTTTCTAAAAGAAAACAAAAAAAAACATTTCGTTCTGTATTTAAGAATACAATTTCTAAAACTTTCAATAACCGAAAACAAATATTTAACAAGCGCAAATTCAAACCAAAATTTGTCTAGAACTTAAGCCTAAAAATTGTGTAAAATTGTATAAAAATGGAAGCAAGCGAAAAACGTCACGAAACATTTAAAACGTAAACATTAAATTAAAAATAAAAATACAAGAACATTAAGCATGAAAAAAAAGAAAACAATTGTTATGCATATTTAAGAAAAAAGTTAAATACAATTATTTATGCAACACAAAAGGAAATTACGATTGCTATGCAAAAACCAATAAAAACATAAAAATATATACAAATTATTGTAAATGAATTCTCTCCAAAAATTTTGTGTTTCATTTTCGAACCCGAACCGAACCGACCCCAAACCAGAACCAGAACCAGAACGATAATAAACTTAATTAAACTTAAAAACTTAATAAATCATAGTTAAAAAAAGTGCAGTGCAGGAAGACGAAAAATGGTTAATCAAAAAGAACGTCGAAAAAAATGGTTTTCAGAACATTTTCTCGTGTATTTATGGCCAAATTTTTACAAAATGCAGAAGAAACAAAACCCGAAACACAAACATCTTTTGTATCATCTTTTTTTGCTAACAAACCCAAAGAGATAAACAAACTAAACAATCATTTTTATATATAATAATTAAAACGATTAAAATATATACATATATGGACAAATTTTACATAACCCGAGTGTTTATATATGACATATTATATGATATACTTAAATTTAAATACGAGATAGCTCGCGATATCTTTGCCCCGCTTAATGAATAGACGACGACTTGATATTGTTAAAAAAGAAACTTAAAAAAAAAAAACGTGCAAAGGCTAAGCAGCAACCAGGAGAAGAACAACAAGAAATCACAAAATAATTGCATAAGTTATATATATTAATACTATTAAGCAAACATGCAGCAACAAATCCGCGTCTTGTCAACCAATACAACATATATACAACATAATTATATATATGTGTCTCTGACGACGATTCAGAAGAAGCAGAAATAAAATGTACAAATTGTGGAGCAAATATATAAACAATAGAAAATGTAGTGAGAAATTCGATCGAAGGGGGCAGTGTGGAGAACAGAAGAAAAACATTGAATTAAAATGAAAATGAAAATGAAAGTGCACCACAAAGCAAATAAAGTTTAATCAAATTAAACAGTTAATGAACATAAAAAACATTTGACTTCAACGTTTCATATTTAAGTAGTGCAGAAACAAATAAATAAAAAAGAAAAAAAAAAAACAAAAAACAAACATTATTACACACTTGTAATGAAAACAAAAACAACAAATAAAAAAGCGATAAATATTATGCAAAATATATCAACTTTTGACTTTTATTTAACAACCAAAAAAGGTTCCTTCGGTAACTTGTCAAGTTGCTGCAGATGAGGATATTCAAATAAACATATAATTTGGTGTTTTCGAGAATTTATTTTCTTTGAAATATCAAATAAACAAGACAAGGCGCTAAGCTAATTAATTTTCTTGGCACATTTTTGGGTCTCTGGGTTTACTTAGTTATCGGAACTTATAGATTTAAACACCCAATGATTTCAGAAGAATAGTTGTTTTAATATTTATATTTTATTTTACCGCAACACCAGCACTTAGCTCAAGACAAATCGCAAGAAGGAAAGAAAGATCGGTCAGTGTGACCAAAGGCTTCGTTTTCATTAAAGGACAATATACCAAAAAGGAATATATACCAAATGGTATTTCTGAATAGGAATAGGGGTATTCCAACACGCCCCCTCAGAAATAACATCTATAAAATTGTAAACTAAACATCATATTCATTTGTATTTGTTATGTACTTAGTGTGGGTGGTGTGCATTCTGGGAAGAGTTATATGATCCAGCATTTGCTGCAAGGATACGGGGAAAACCCAGAAAAACCCGATCAGATCACTCTTACATATACATATGTTTACAAAGAATTTTAAATTTCAATAGCTTAATGCTTATACAGAAAAAATAAAAAATATTTCATGAGATCGATGCTTATACAAAAAAAAAAGGAACAAAAGTATTTCATGAGATCGATGCTTATCCAAAAGTATTTCATGAGATCGATGAATTCAAATATATAAAAAAAACTTCAGCATCAGCACACAGCGGATCAGTCATCTTGTAGTAATCCCAACTCGTGTCGTATTTC